>APFE030084842.1:75590-101873 GCA_000404065.3 Pinus taeda
AAAAAAAAAAAAAAACAAAACCAAACCAAACAAAACAAAACTATATATTAAAATATAGTTATGGTTAGAAAAATCATATAAAAATAACCCTATAATAAAATATGGTTATATTAAACAAATTTCAAAACCAACATGAATATATTTTCAAACCAACGAAGAATGGTGGGTGAATATATGTTTTAACAAATATATTAAAAAAGGTATGGGTTGGTTATATGAAAGTGGGCTTGTGGTATGGTTGTAACAAACCATATGCCACAATATGTGTAACTACATAAACCAAATACCAATTACATAACCGTTAGCCTTGTAAACGGTTCCATATTATACAAACCGCGCTCCAAAAGGGTAAATATATGTTTGAACAAATATATTAAAAAAGGTATGGGTTGGTTATGAAAAGTGGGCTTGTGGTATGGTTGTAACAAACCATATGCCACAATATGTGTAACTACATAAACCAAATACCAATTACATAACCGTTAGCCTTGTAAACGGCTCCATATTATACAAACCGTGTTCCAAAAAATATATAACAATTACAACCAACGTTAAATACACACAATGTGCCAAAACAATAAAAATATATGATGCGTCAATTTTGGAGGGGTCGGAATTTGATCCCGCGGCTTCGGCCAGCCTAAATTTGTCCAACACCAATGAGCCACGGAGTCAATGGTTGTTACAACTGCCCGGAAAATTTTATATATGCCTTTGTTTTAATTTGCATAGGGGTAGAGTACGAGCATGGTACGGAGCAGACCAATGGTGAAATCACAAGCAGACGAAGTTCCAAGAGGTAGAAGGTGGGCATAGAAACTGAGACACATTTTTAATTGTTTTCAGGGGGAACCATGATTCCGGAAAAACACAGGAAGAACAATGATTGACCTAAATTTTCAGGAGGGTGAAATTTTGCCAATGTCTAAATTGGACAAATTTTATGTCGATCTTACACTTCTCAGTGAAATGAACTTGATGACGCAATGAAAATTTTGATCTAAGCAGCAGATCTTCAAATAACCGAGAGGAGGGAATCTTTGAGGAACCTAGGGGGAATCTAAAAGATTCCTGTAGCCCTAGATTTCCATTTTCTCAGAATTCAGAAATTTGACAGTTGATTTTACACTATTCGATGCCACGAATTTAATGATGCAACCAAATTTCCCATTTGATCACTTCATTTTTCATCCACTTTTCAAAGTGGAGTGCAGGTGTTAGCATTCATGTGCGAGTAGTCATTTCCATGTGATTAGACACCGCGATATTGATGGTATGACCAGCTTCAGCAGTTTGACATCCTTTTCTTCATATGGCCCCATGATGTGAGGTATGTGCAGTGTGTTCATGTACTTCTTTTTGCTATGAGATGCATTGTGTTGCATAGATCCATGTTTGATGTTTGATGTGGAATCTTGTTTTCTTACTTGTTTCATGATTCCTGCTTGATGTGATGCGGAATCATCTGTGAGATGTACTTCATGTCATGTTGTTATTGAGATCCTTTTATCATCATGTTGACAGGATACTCATGTTGTCGTCATGTATGTCTGAATTGAAATCCCTTTGATGCCATGTTGGCGGGATGCTCATTATTGTCATATGTGAAATTATGTCATACTTATAGAAGTCCTTTTTAAATGAGAGTTCCTGCAGTAGAACGTCTCTTGGAGCCACTCCTGCGTGAGGGCATATTACTTGTATGATAGAGAAAACAAATGCATGTACATCATCACTCTTTCCAACACTTAATGCAGCGACCTACACCATCTTAACACTAGGGCCCGAAGACATAGTCCCTCTTGGACGAACTCCATTATCAATGTCTTGTGTTTTATGTTGTGGATTCTTGTCATGTTCCTTTTTCATTACAACATGCATATATGTTCACTTATGCTATTTTAAATGCAATTCTAACAACATCACGAAAGTAAAAGATCTTGGTTAAATCCGGGAGTTGACTTAACATGGATCACAAGGTATCCTTTAAGAGTTGGAAAACTTTTTGTTGATGCGTGATGTGATCTTCCACTGCTTGAACCTTAGAATTTTCTCTTAACTATGATGTGATGGACGATGGATGATATCCATAAAGTGTCATAAATGGGGTTATTTTTGTTGTAGTATGGAAGGAAGTGTTATGCCACCATTCAGCTAGAGGCAACCATTTGACCCATTGTTTCTATTTATCATATACAAAACAACGAAGATATCCTTCCAAACATTTGTTCACTATCTCAATTTTCCCATCAGATTGAGGATGATAAGATGAGCTATGAGCTAACTGAGTACCTAGACAAGAAAATAATTATGTCAAAAAATTTCCGGTGAAAATAGGATCTCCATCACTTACAATAATCTTTTGATTTCCATGTAGCTTTTGAATTGTTTCCATAAATGCGGTAGCAACTATATTTCCTTTAAATGGATGAGATAAAGCACAAAAGTGTGCATACTTGGTAAGTCTATCAACTACCACCATGATGACACTCTTTCCTTCAAACTTGGGTAAACTTGTGATAAAATCCATTAAAACCTCCTCCAGTGTTGACTTGGAATGATTAAAGGTTGTAATAGAGTTGGGATCTTAATTGCATCAACTTTGTTTTGTTGGCAAACCAAACATTCTGCCACAAACTTTTGAATATTAGATTTAAGGCCATCCCAAAAAAATTCCTTCTTAACCCTATGGTAAGTTTTTAAAAATCATGAATGCCCTCCTAAGGGATAGGTGTGCAATTCCATAAGAATCTTTTGTTTGAGTTGGAAATTCGTATAGAGGTATAAACGATCTTTGTACCATAAAGAATCATTTTTCCAGCTAAATGTATCAGATGCACTAGGATCTTGTTATAACTTTTGAATTCATTCCCACACTTCTTCCTCATTCTTCCATTCATACCTTTATTCTTTTATCCAATCTAGTTGGATAATAGAAATGACACAAAGAAATGCTTCCACATCCTCATCCTTTCTTGAGAGTGCATCTGCAACAACACTTTGCTTCCATTTTTTTAGATGATTTCACAGTCATAACCCAACATCTTTGTGACCCATTTTTGTTTCTCTTATGAAGATAATATTTGTTCTAAAAATTATTTAAGACTATCATGATCCATTTTTACCTTGAAGTGTCTTCCCATTAGGTAAGGTCGTCATTTCTTAAATGTATGTAGTATTGCCAACATTCCTTTCTTATAAATAGTTTTGTGTAAATATCTCCTTTGATTGGACGACTTTAAAAAAAAATGGGTCTTTATTCTTGCATTAAACAGCACCAATTCCATTTCCTGGGGCATCACATTCCACAATAAAGGTTTTTGTGAAGTCTGGCGTAGCTAAGACCGATGTTTGGCACATTGTCTCTTTAAGATGTTCAAAGGCTTTCATTTCTTCTGGAGTCCAAGAAAATGCATATTTCTTCAGTAATTTTGTTAGAGGTGTAAATTGCGATTAATACCCTATCAACCCGAGAAATCCTTACAGATGCTTTATGGATGTGGGGATTTTCCATTTCTTAATGGCTTTAATTTTGCTAGGGTATACCTGAACACATTCATGAGATACAATATGACCCAAATATTCTACCTCTTGTACTCCAAAGAAACATTTGGATGTTTTTGCATATAATTGTTTCTCCTCCAATAGTTTGAGAACTCTATCAACATGTTAAACATGATCCTTCCAAGACTTGTTGTAGATTAGTATATCATCAAAAACCACTGACACAATTTTTCTAAGGTAGAATTTTAAAATGGAATTCATCAAACCTTGAAATGTAGAAGGTGCATTGGTAAGGCCAAAAGGCATGACCCAAAATTCATAATAACCCTCATGAGTTCTAATCGATGTTTTCGGAATGTCTTCAGTCTTCATTCTGATTTGATGATATCCTAAATGAAGGCCCAACTTGGTGAAGTAAATTGCTCCATGCAATTCATCCAATAATTCATCAATAACAGGAATGAGAAATTTATCTTTAATAGTAAGCTTGTTGAGTTCCCTATAATCTGGACACATATGCCATGATCCAGCTTTCTTGTGCACCAATACTACTGGAGCAGCAAAATAACTTTGACTAGGTTGAGTTATACCAGCCTCTGGAATTTCTGCAACCACACATTCAATTTCACTCTTTTGGGCATAGGGATATCTGTAAGGCCTGATGTTGGAGGAACACTTCCTAGAATCAAATGAATAGCATGATCATGGTCACGAATAGGTGGGAGGCCTTTGGGAGTCTCAAATACCTTGGAATGATTGTCCAAGACTTTTTGGAGATCTAGACAAATAGATGATTTTGATGTGGGAACCTCTAGCGAACATAATTGTGCAATTATGCCACGTTGTTCTTTCTTTAGAAGCTTTGTCATGTCGTTAGAGCTTATTATCTTTCCCAGTTTCCCTACGATACCCCTTAATTAAACTTCCTTTCCTTCTCAAAAAAAAAAATTAAAGAAATGTTCTTGAAAATTAAAGCTATCATACCCAAAGATTGTAGCCATTGGACTACTAGTACAACATCAACACCACCCATTGGAATGGAAAGCATTGGACTATTCAACACATATTCTCCCATGGATAGCTTGATATTATGGCACTTGCCATAGCAATTTATGGTTCCTCCATTTGCAACCATCACTTGACACTCTAGCTTTGGATATAGAAATAAATTCAATTCCTTCACTTCTTACAATGAATAAAATTATGGGTACTGCTAGAATCAATCAACACTATTACCTTTTTATTCTTGATATGTCCTTCTATCTTGATAGTTTGAAGAGTGGTAATTCCATGCAATGCGTTAAAAGATATGGTTGGATTAATATCTTCTTTCTCTAGGGTTTGTTCCTGGTGTGTATCCTCTTATTTTGATGTTTCTTGTTCATTTTCTTCTTCCTCTTCACAATCTATGTAAAATAATTTCTTCTCAGCACACTTATGATCTTTAGTGTATTTGTTATCACAATTGTTACAAAGCCCTTTTGCTATTTTTTCTCCCAATTGTTGTGGTGTCAACCTTGTAGGTTGTGTAAGGCTGGGGACAACAACACTTCGATATTTATAGTTGTGATTGGTAGGCTTCCTTGTTGCCATAATTTTTCTTTCATTTTTTCTTGCCAACCTGAATGCCTTGTCTAATGAATCAGGTTCCCAAAGGTGAACCTCATATTGTATGTTATCCTTTAAAGTCCATATGAACACATCAATCCTATGCTCCTCTGGAATATCTTTTACCCTTATATTTAATTTTTTGAAGTCCTCAATGTGCTCCACCATTGAACCTTTTGTTTGAGATTTATCAATTGGCTAAAAAAGGTGTTTCTTTTTGTATCCTCGTAATCTACTATCATTTCTTCTATAAACATTTCACAAGTGACAATTTGTTTATAACAGAAAACCCATTGATACCATACAAATTGATTGAGTTCAAAATATAAAGTCACAATGCATACCTTTTGTGTGTTTTTCACATTATGGAGATAAAAATATTGCTCCAACTATAGTATCCATGTTACAGGATCCTCACCATCAAACTTCCTCATATTGATATTTGGAACATGGTGGGTCTTCAATCCAATGTTAGAGTCTATGAAGTCATGACTAAAATTTATTTTGTTCTCATCATGAGTTTCCTCCACTACCTTTTCGCCATTAGGAAGCATTTCTTGTAGTAACTTTGCCAAACCTCCTTTCAAACCTTCCATGTTTTTCTTCAAATCTTCGATGTTTACTTCTAAACCATCCAATTGAGATTCCACGCTATCCATCTTAGGTTCAACGCCATTTATCTTAGCTTCCATTCCTTTCTTTAAACCATACATCTTAGCTTCTGTTACTTTTTGTGAAAGTGAAATTTGTTGCACTTAGTCTCGTAATTTTGATATATCATGTTGAATTTCTTCCTCTCTTTCATGAATCATGCTAGAGCTTTCAAGTTGCTTACTAGGTGTTTCCATTTTCTTTCTTAGGGGCATCAACTAATCATAAATATGCTTCACTGTGCCCTTTGAATCACTTCAAACAAATTTTTCAAACCAAACTTATGCAAAAAAAATTTAAAAGCCTACACACTTTTTTCTCGTTGTAGGAGCTCGATATTGAATCTATTGTATATCTGTACTTTCATATCTCCAAGGTCTAAAAATTTATCCTATGATATCCATCTACATCCTCTTTCCAACCCCACAATTCTGATCTAGATTTCATTCTCCAAGAAAGAGTTATGTCAAATCTCCCACAATGACTTGATTATAGACTGGTCCAGTAGAGAAAACTTGTACGAAGTGACACATGTCGTTGTTTCGACCTTCGGGCCTGAAAACAATACATAGAAAATTAAAGTTTATCCTCTTTCTGTAACTATTTACGAAATTTCAATCTGATGCTCATAAAAAAAATTATAACGATTTTCCCAAGGTGACTTGTTTGAGATCGAATTCGAGAGCCTGCAAGAACCCTAACTTCCTCAGTTCATATACTAAAAATATAGTGAGACAAGATCTTAAATTTGGTCCCTAGGTTCATCACAATTTTGGGTCAAATGGGTTTTAATTTCAGCTTCTCAAGCTTCATAGAAAAACATTATAGCGACAACTCCAAAATACCTGTTTGAAGTAGCAAAACCCTAGAATACAAAGCTCTAATACCAATTGTTATGCAACCAACTCACAAAATAGAAGAATGAGATAGATCAACAACTTCAAAAGTAGCCTCTTCAAGGGGGAAACCTCCTTTACATTACACAAATGAAAAATTCTTGGATGATACAACTGAAAATACCTCCTTTCTATATATAGGAGTCAAAGGGTCACAATAGAATCAGAGTCGACATAACAATAATAATGTAAGGGCACAACAATAACAATAGTGGGCTTCTATGGGGCACAATAATAACAATATGGGGACAACATGTGCACAACAATAACAATAAGGGGATACAATGACAATAATAATAAGGGAATACACTAGTATTATAGGGACCTAACAGTAAGCAGCACAAGCTGTAAAGAAAAAAGATAAACTCAAATGAAAGAACAAGTACCTTGGCAGTGCAAGACAAGCTGCGGATATTTGAGGAGGGAGGAAGGAAAAATTTTTGAGGGTGGTTGTAGCCTCTACAACAACCACATATATTTTTCTTTGGAGATAGATAATTGGAATTTTAAAGTTTTTTTTTCTTATAAGAAAAATGAATTCTCTCATCTCCATAGTTGGAGTAGTTCTTATTGGAAAAGATAACTACCATGAATGGTCCAAAAAGTAACTCATACCCTCATTTTCAATGAATTTTGGAAAGGAATATGTGAATGAGAAGTTGGGAATCCACCTAAAAATCCCACATATGATAAAGAGCTCACCATATGAGAGAATAAGAACAACAAGGCCTATCCTTTGATTGTAGCATCAATCAATGAAGAGGTAAGTCAACACATTGCACCATTTACAAATTACTTTGATGCTTCAAATAAGTTGAAATACCTATATGACTCACACTCTAAGCTTGAAGTAGTCCAACTTATGATCAAAATATTGAATCTTGAATTCAAATATGATGGTTCCATTTCCCTAACCTCAGAAATCATATCTATTATGCATGATATATAAGCTACCAGAGATAAAATATATGTTCCTCTCATACCTTTTTTTAAGGCACTATATCCCACTTATTCTCAATATCTTGAATCATTACAAGCTAGTGGAAAACTTAAGGCAATTTCCTTTTACTCTCTTGTAGAGAAGTTTGCAAAAAGAGAGAAAACTTTTGGGAAGAAGAAGACAGTTGCTTAGTTTTCTGAAGAAGTTGTGGGCCTTGCAAAGAAGGGGAATAATCAAGCACATGATTCTTATAGAGGAAGAGGTGGAAAAAGAGGACATGGAAAGAAGAATAATAGAGGAGTGTGGGAACATTATCAAGGAGAAAAACCTTATCTTAATTGTATATGGTGTAATCGAAATGGACATTAAGCTTCCACATGAAATATCTCTTGGGACGGAATCAGACAAGAATGAAATGAAGAGAGAGGAAAATCACCAGATCTAGGGAAAGGTAAAGCACTCAAATCCACTCATTATATTGTGGTGCATTGAAATATTGGAGTAAATGATTACTTGTTTAATGCTTCACTTGCTTCATGTAAATTCACATTGTTTATTGATTCAGGAGTAACTTTCCACATGACCTTTCGAGTACATTTCTTTGAATAATTCAGTGATAATGTAGATGGAGTATACTTTGCAGACAAATGAAAACTCAAGCCATCTGGACTTGGCACCATCAGCCCTCAAAGTGCCTATTGTCTGTGACTTTCTTCTACATGGTGTTCTCTACCTCTTAGAGTTGCAGAGAAACTTGTTTTCCTTGGTTCACATCCACTAGAAAAGACACTATATTCACATGTTTGATGGAAAGGTTGAGGTGAGAAAAGCATCAGATAACTCACTTGTCATGACTAGGATAGAAGAAGAAAGAGTCTTGAAGTTGCAAGTAACCTCTGCGCGTGCATAAAACTTTGCATTAAGTTCTCAGTATGATGAAGGTACACTACCATCCAATCTCGTATGGCATGCTATATTTGGACATATAAACTATGGCAGTCGTCGTTTATTGAAGAGAAAAGGTGTTAGTAGTTTTCCCACCATTCCTAGGAAACTTAAGCAATGTGATGCTTGTATCTTAGGAAAACACAACAAACAATAATTTCATGATTCTCATTCTAGAGCACGTAGAAATCTTGAATTGATTCATTTTGACTTTTTTAGCCCTATGCCTATTCCTTTTGCAAATGGAAATAAATACATGATGACTTTTATTGATGACTACACTAGAATTTGTTAAGTATATATATTGAAGAACAAATCTAAAGCTTTTGAGAATTTCAAAAACTTTCATGCATGGATTGAAAACAATACATAATCTCAAATTGTCTCTATTCATATTGATAAAGAAAAGAATATACTTTAAATGAATTTGAAAACTATCTTCACCAACATGTGATCCAAGATCAAACAATTGTTCCTTATAATCCTCAACAAATTCGTGTACCCAAAAGAATGAACAAGACAATCTTAAATATGGTACATCCAATGATAATTTTCAAAAATGTTAAGTCTGTGTTCTGGGTTGATGTAGTTCTATGTGTAGCGTCTGTTAAAAATCAATGTCCATCTCATGCTCTCAAAAACAAGACTCCTATGAAATTTGGTATGACCACATTCCTTCGGTGAGTCATCTCAAGGTTTTTGGTTCCCCCTGTTATGCCTTGATACCTAAGATATAAAGAAAGAAAATTGGTGCAAGGAGTCAAAAATGTATCTTATTGGCGTACTTGAATTCCTCCAGAGCATATCATCTCTATGATGAAGTAAATAAGAATTTTATACTATCTACTGATGTATTTTTTCTTGAATCTTCCAAGACAATTGTTAAGTGGCATCTTAATCGCTTGGATACATTTAGGCATGCAAAATATTTTCAGGAATTTGATAATGAGATTCCACATCTTGAAGGGGGGATCCCTATTCTAGATCAATCTATGGAATCTCCTTCTTAATCACTCTCTCCCGCTCATGAAACTCAAGCCACTAACCAATAATACACTTTGGGTGATTTAATTGAGAGAATTGGAAGGCTAAATATTGATTCAACCCCATCTTATTCAACTGAACATCCCGAGCCATCTAAGAAAGACCCTCCTAAATGACTCACTAAGAAACTTGAAAGTGTTCATCCTGATGAGGTTGGAAAGACAAGAACAAGAAACTCTACTATACATAATGGAGGTGATGTAGACAATTCTGATTTAGTTGTTGATATCGATGTTTCTTATGATTTTGAATTAAATTTATCTACAAAGTTTGAACCAACATCCTTCAAATAAGTTGTTTATCATGATGAATAGAAAGAAAAAAATTCAAAAGGAGTATGATCCTCTGATAAAGAATGGAACCTAGAAGCTAAGGGACCCTCCATTGGGAACCAAATAGATTGGTTGCAAGTGGGTCTTAAAGAAAAAGTCTAAAGTATATGTCTCACTTGACAAGCATAAATTTAGGCTCGTGGTAAAACGTTTTTCACAAAAACAAGGGGTTGATTATGAGGAGACATTTTCCCCCACAAAAAAATGGGCTACCATCCAAACTCTCTTTGCCTTGAAAACTCAGAATGGTTAGAAAGTCCATCAAATGGATGTAAAAGCTAATTTTTCGAATGGAGATTTGAAAGAGAATGTTCTTATGTCTCAACCAAAAGGATTAGTTATAGGAGCACAAAGTATGCAAGCTTTTCCTTGTATGGCCTCAAACAAGATCGTGATCCTGGTACGATAAATTGAATAATCATCTTCTGAAACCAAATTTCAAACACTATGATCTTGATGATGCAACTTTATTTGTTAAGAAAGTTAGTGAAATTGTTGTATATATGGTGGGATGTTGATGATCTACTGATGATAAGGAACATTGAAAATTATATTGCATCTTGAAAGAAATAACCGAGAAAATGTTTTGAGATGACAAATTTGAGATATGTTCACTACTATCTAGGTATTGAAGTAACCCAACTCTCAAGTTTATATTTCTCTCTCAAAAGAAGTACATTGGATACATGTTGAACAAATTTGGCATGGTTGAATGAAATCATTTGATCACTCCAATGGAACAAAATTTAAAGCTTACATCCAAAGAAGGTAATGAATTTGAGGATGCAATAAAGTACAAAAAACTCATAGGAAGTTTTACCTACCAACCCAGAAATTTCATTTGGTGTTGGAATCCTCTCCAGGTTTATGCAAAAGCCTTGTGAGGGTCACTGCTATGCTGCAAAAAGAGTTATAAGTTACTTGAAGGGAACTCAAGACTTTGGACTCAAGTATACACAAGTGGATGACTTCAACTCGATTAGGTAATCTAACTTAGATTTTGACGGAGATAAATAAAATTGAGTATCTACTTTATGTTATGTTATGAGTCTTGGATCAAGAGTTGTCTCGTAGAGGCCACACAAATAGTCAATTCCAATAGGTCCCACAATAGAGGTGAAATATATGGCACCTACAGAAGTAATGAAGTAAATTGTGTGGATCGGGAAAATTATTGAAGATTTGAAGGTGAAACAAGTGCTTTCTAGTCATATTTTGATTGACAATACTTTTAAAATAAATTTGGCTATGAATCCAAAGTTCCATGATTGAACGAAGCATATCAATACAAAGTATCATTTTATTCAACATCATGTTGAGGCCAAGACTATTCACCTACGACATTGTTCCACAAACAAGGAATATGTGCAAGGCATCTTCACCAACTGCTTGGAATGAAAATTTTGAAAGATTCAGATGATGACTTGGGACTTACCCACATCCTTCATATTAAGGGGGGGGGGGGGGCGTGTTGACACCTAATCTATAGTTTGGGAAATTATTTATATATTTTAAAACACAACTGAGAAGATGAAGAGGTATTGGAATACAAATTCCAATAGTCTTCCTCTCCTCGTATATATTAATGATTTTTCTAATAGAATGCATCATTTGTGGAGTTACCAATGCCTTTGGGGGATAGTTAGTTGATCATTAGTTGAGTGTAAGGGTAAGTTAGTTATCTATTTTTTGCTATTGATTAGAATTGAGTATGTTTTTTATGCAATTTAAAAACTTTATTGTAAGCTTGGAAAAATGTGTGAATGAAGAAATATTTGGCAGCCCCTTTTAAAATTTGTATGGTGTGTCTCTTTTGAATGTTAAATGGTACTATATGTTGGTTTTAACCCTATATATTTAATTGTTGCAAATATATTCTTTATAAAAACAAAAAAGATAAATGGAACACACACACACACACACACATTTAACGCAAAGACTTGGAAACACAAACTAGGAAATTTAGAACTTTATTTTACAATGTTACAATACAATATTATATATCCCACAACATCCATACAAATTCCAATCCATTAACCTTGGATTAGAATACCATTTTAGCTCCTTAACTAGAATTACAAAACCACATGTTAAACCACCATTTGACACAAAACAACTAAAAATGAAAATTGTGTGTTGAAAACCACTAAAAATGGATGAAAAAGTTGCACCCTCTCACCCACCATTTCTTTTGTTGGTTTAGGGGGTTCCAGGGGGGACACCATCAAATAGGGAGGTTGTCACCCCCCTTGTGACCCCCCCACTATTCCCAATGCATATGAATCGTATGTGGGTCTAATCATGCAAAATTATAACACATATCCAACACTATGTTATTTCTTTATTTCCTTATGAATCTGGAATAATGGATGTATAGTATGTATAATGATTTGATTTCCTAGTTCCAATGTTTAACTTTACATCTCGTATGTATCTAACAAATTTATGTTCATACAATTATGTATGTGGAGTTGTATATGTCTTATTATATCCCCTTGTGTATTTAATATTCTTGATTGTGCTTCAAGTGAGACCTTATCCCTTTGGGAAGATTGAAAAATATAGTGCTTCTAGACTATAATGGAGCCTTTGTTGGTACTCCATGAGAACATTTGTCTCCACTTAACGCCAACAAAAGAAAATTAGTGGTCAAGGCCTATCAAGGAGAAAATAAACAATACTTGCTCAAATGATTGGTTTTGGAAGCAGAGTATTAGATGTTGTCAAAGGGTAAAATATAGATGAAGAAAGGAGAATATATATGTGCATAAATTCAATTGTTTTTGTGCAAGGGAAGTTTAATGCAAGATCATCTATATGTAATCTTAATAAATATGGTGCAAAAGAATATCAATGAAAAATATCCTCACAACGTGAAGAAGTTTTGGGGGAGAAAGTAAGATAGTGAGCAGATGAAGAAGTGTGCACATGACATAGAGTGTGCATGGAAATCACTATGGTGCAAAGAAAAGAAAAAAATGGAAGATGTAATCTTAGGTGCAAGAAGTAAATGGAATGATGACAGGAAATGAGTTCATGTCAAGTGAGGAGAAGATAGACCATTCCAAGAGGGAATTCGAAGTAGTTGTAAGCCCAAAGGTTAAAGGAAATATTATATAAATTAAGCAATGTAGCAACACCGAGGTATGGTTGGCTTCACAAAGGAGGGAATTACCTCTAAGAGAGACAAACTTGGCACTAAGAGGAAAAAAGAATAAGTTTATGCAATAGATCGATTTAGCTTCACAAAAGGAGGAAAATACCTATATAAGAGACAAAATTGACACTAAAAGAAGGAAATAATAAGCTTTTGCAACAAATTAAATCACAAAAAAACTAAGGAAGTGGCATTGGAATGATTGGATGCTCAAGAACGAGGTTTATGAAGGTGCAAAGATATTTCTAGAGCTAGAATATCTTAGTGGCGAGGAGAGAAGTCTAATGTTGTAGACAATGTGCATTAAGGAAGTGCATGACATGTGTGGAACCTACAAAGGTAAGAGACTAGAGAGAGAGAGGGAGAGATAGATAAGAATAGTCTTCTACAATTAAGATAATCGACACTAAATATTGTGATTACAATTAATAACAAAAATGAATATACCTTTTTAATATACATGTGTCTTGATGTTATCTAGTTTTTTTTTTTGTCTTGAACATCTTCTTTGTATTTATGTTCTTTATATTTGTTACATAATGTATATACTCATTTTTTTTTGCATCCAAATCTAAATCACTATTAATTTACAATTTTAACCCTATCCATGTACATTACATAGATGAGTTAAACCAAAACATATCATAAAATAATATAGATGAATAAAAACTATGAAATATCCCTATAAAATATATATATGTTAAGTATAATGTATAACTAAATCCACATCGTGGAATGTTCGGATTCCATGCTTATAAAGGTTCTTAGCCTTATTGATATCACTTTCACTTTCAGAGTGGCCAGGATATCACTCCCTATAGTGTGTAGTATTCCTCATATTTGATTCAATACAACCAAATACAATAACAAGACTCAGTGTGGATATGAATGACTATGAATATATTCAAAATAAAAGCAGTGCATTATGTCCACTCACTTAAACAATATGAATAGGTAGAGAAGTAAACATCTCAATGAATAGAATAATACCATCCACCAACATAAAGTAGGTCAGTGGGACCCTTTCTATTAGTTTAAAGGCTCATAACTTTTGAGCATCCAATACAGTGACAAACATGCTTTTTTCTCTTTTCCTATAGACTTTCTATGCTTTTTCCATAGTGTAGTCAATATGCTAAAAATCCTAAACCGGATTCACATATAATGTGCTAAAAGTTGAACAAATAATATTATTTGTGGCAAAATTCCTATTCAGGTGTGTTGGAATCTCATGTAAAGTCAAACATAATGGGTTAAAAATTTAACCTAAATTAATGTCCTAAATTCTTATCCATTTACCATTAAATTATATGTGATAAATTATTGTTTTTTTTAAATCACATAAAATAGTTTTAATGTTATTTCGAAAAAACACTTTACATAAAATATATAAATTTATTTATATTTAATAAAATAGATTAATTTATAATAAATAAATAGAAATTATATTATATTAATATTTTAAAGTTATGTAAATACTTTATTATAGTTTAGTTTTGTAAAGCTCTCCACAAATTGGGTGAAGAATCTCGATCGATGAACGATTGGGTGACTAGGTGACTGGTTGGGTGACTAGGTGGTTGGCTTCCTTATCCATAGAGGCGAAGCTTGGGGATAGTACTTCACTCCCCTAAGTTATTTTAATCATCATAATGCTTCACTCCATTGATTAAGCACCTCAAGCCTGTAACCATGTCATTACTCTATTATTTGCCTAATACTAAAACCTAGAAGGCCTCCTACATTTCTAAGAGAGGAAACCCACATAATCACTCTACCTGTCATTACTCTATTATTTGCCTAATACTAAAACCAAGAAGGCTTCATACATTGCTAAGAGAGGAAATCCACATAATCACTCTACCCCACATAGCTAGTCATACTCAGACCTGAGAAAGAAAAGGTCAGACCAATAAAATTTACCCCTTTAATATGTTATTTAAAGTTTTAATTTTTTTAAACTATAAATAAATAAAAATATTCAATGTTTCCCGGATAAATTGTTGCAGAAGAAGGTAATATATCTTGTGCTTGGCATGCTTTTTTCAATTATAAATAAATAGAATATTGAATGTCTCTCAGATAAAGTGTTAGGGAAGAAGGTAATAGATCTTGTGCTTGGTTATGTTTTAATTAAAGTTTGAAGCGATCTAAATGTGTTAGGTGAGTGTTTTTTTTGTTTTTTGTTTTTTTGGAAAAAAAACTTTATTTTAAGATGAAACGGAGAAAACTAATTAATTAATTTGTTAAATTATTAGGTTTAAAATTAAATTTTATATTAATATAGAATATTGATAACTTTGAGGGTTTTGCTTGGAGACGCACGACCTACATAGTGATAGAGGCGATGCAAGCCTTAGATGGGAGAGGCAATGCAAGCCTTAGAGGGGAGAGAGATCCCCCCTACCATAATGTAACAGTCGGCGAAATAAGAAGGAAAACTTGATATCAGTCTAGTCCCCTAGAAGTTGTCGGTCCTAATAATGGTCCTGCCCTTGGAGCTCGATGGCAGGTAAGAAGCAGAGGGCAATGTCTGCCATGTGCAACGGAGAAACCTCACTTTGTAATTCCATTGAACAAATTGGAGAAATACCACAGCTATATGAAGGACCATGCGATAAGAAGAAAATTCATCGGAGTCTAGCCGACAGAGAAGGATCTGATAAAGTGGATACAACATAAATAGCAGCCAAAAGGCCATATAGAACTCAAACTAGGAGCCAGAGGATTCTTCACAGTAATATTCTCGAACCTGCAAGATAAGGAAATGGTTTTTGAAAATGGCCCATATTTTTACCATAATGCAGGGTTGTTCATGAGATACTAGGAGGAATGTTATAACCCAGATAAGGAGCAATTTCTGGCAGCCCCTGTTTGGGTCCGACACTTCGGCCTCCCAATGGATTTCTAGGATCTGAAAATACTAGAAGGTATTGGTAATTCAATAGGCAGATTTGTTAGAATAGTAGAATCCACACGCGGGGGAAGATACACCTCCTATGCTCGAACCTGTGTCTATATAAATATCTCGGAGCCCATCCCCGACTTGGTGGAACTGGAGTACCAAAAAGAGATATCGCAGCAAACCCTGGATTATGAGCACATCTTGTTTCGTTGTCGCCAGTGTCATGAGTATGGTCACCTCTACAAAGCATGTTCGATGAACCAAAAGGGTTTGACATATCTAAAGGAGGATCAGAATAAGAACCCCCCACAAGAGGCAAATGAGGGGTTCAAATAGGTCACGCATAAGAGGAAGACCATGAGACTGTAGCAGAACCCCAGAAACCACAACCAAAAACAAAGGGCAACTAAGAATAGATATGAGGTGCTGCAAGAGGAAGGAGAAACCTCAAATGAGACAGATCCAATGGAGAATCAAGACAGAGATAAGGAAAGCAGTCCTGCCAAATCTATGACCACCTCGAAGAGGAAAGCCCAAATAGATTTGATAGAAAAGGAAAAGTTGGAACCAGTCGATATCACCGCAATGGAAGTCGATTTAGCCAGGGAAGAGTTGAGAATGGAGGAAGTAGTTCTGAAAAGACTCCTGATTGAGTGGAAGCACCTTGATGAAAGATTCATTCCAAAGGATTAAAATAAATTGTATAAAGAAACCTTCCAGCAATACATGGCTAATCAAGGATAGAGACAAGGAGATATAGCGGAGCAGCTAGGCATGCAATAAGATAGCTCACAGGAATAACAAAGTCGAAGCAAAGGAGGGAAGAAAAGGGGATGGATAAATCTTCAAGATTCAATACAAATAATGGGAGAGATGATAGTAAACACAGGAAGGGTAATACCACTCTCAGCGATATTCCAACAACTCATCAAAGTTCCCCAATGATAGTTATCTCATGGAACATTAGGGGCCTCAATAGCCGAGGTAAATAGATATACCTACAAGATAGATTGAAAAGGGAGAATCCACAATTAGTGCTTCTCCAGGAAACTAATGTAGCGGGAGAGAAAATAGAGGAAATACTCAGGAAAATGAAGCCCAAATACGAAGCAGTAGCACTAAATGCAAAAGGAGGTGCGGAAGGAATCACAATATTGTGGAACCCCACAGAGGTAATAGTGGATTACTGGATAGGAATGCCAAGAATTCGAACTGGCATATTTTGCAATATAGGGACAAGAGAATGAATTCTCATCTCGGTAGTATATGGTCCTCACACTCCCGGAGAGAAAGAAAGCTTCATCCAAAGCTTTAGGAAACTACACCAAATGCATATAGGAGGGGACTTCAACCTAATAACTTCACTAGCAGAGAAAAAAGGAGGGATAAGAAGAGAAGAACTAGAAATGAAGCAGTTTAGGGACATGAAAATGGAGCTGCAACTAGTAGATATTCCAACCATCAATGGAGCTCATACCTGGAATAACCGGAGGGGAGGAACCTGCCAAATAGCATCCAGGTTGGATCGATTCTTGACAATTGAAGACTTGATAAGCAGGGATGTATACTATGAAGCGTCGATCCTGCCCTACATGGGATCCAACCACTGGTCAATCCGGTTGGAAGTAGACTTGAAACAAGGGTAGCACAAGCGGTCATTCCGGTTCGAAGCCTTTTGG
Source organism: Pinus taeda (assembly GCA_000404065.3). Taxonomy (NCBI): domain Eukaryota; kingdom Viridiplantae; phylum Streptophyta; class Pinopsida; order Pinales; family Pinaceae; genus Pinus; species Pinus taeda. The sequence continues at coordinate 93,252 of APFE030084842.1, forward strand.
CTACGGGATCATACCTTCCTAGACAAAATTAAGGAATGGTGGACATCGAGTATAGAACAGGGGAGGAACATAATGCACACATTCCATCTACACCTAAAGGAGATCAAGTGAAAGATTAAGAAATGGAACAAAGAGGAAATTGGCAACATCCAGCATGATCAGGAACAGCTTCAGGTTAGGATGCAACAAGTCCAACAACAAATGATAAAAAAATGATTGCTTGGGCTCCTTAGTGCAAGAAGAAGGCATACTTTTGACTAGGATCAAGGAAAGAAGGAAGCAAGAAGAGATCTTGTGGAAAAAAAAATCGAGAGTCGAATGGCTCCGGGAAGGGGAAAGAAACACTCGTTTCTTCCATAAAGCCATGATACAACATAGACAATACAATTGAATATTATCATTGCTAGATCTGAGAGGAAATCAGCTGGTTCAAAATGATGAGATGGAAAATTTATTGGTGAACCACTTCCAAAACATCATGTCAGAACCGAATCCTAACATGTCAGAAGCCATAGACCGGATAACTAGGCACATGCCTTAGCTGGTAAGTAGGGACCAGAACCTGGCCCTCATGAGATTTGTCACTTTGGAAGAGGTCGAGGAGATGGTCAAAGGACTGGAAAAAATAAAGCGTCGAGACAGGATGGTTTTATCGTAGAATTGTTTTAAGAAACCTGGCTCATTCTAGGTAAAGACATCCTAGAGGTAGTTGAAGAATCCAAAAGAACAAAAAAGGTACATCCTGCCCTAAACTCCACTTTCATAGCCCTTATTCCTAAATCAAATCAATACGAAGAGCCCCATGGATTTAGACCTATATCATTATGCAACGTAATATATAAAATCCTCTCAACTATAATGGTAAATTTTCTCAAATCAATCCTTTCGGCCTTAATCTCCCAAGAACAAACTAGTTTTGTCAAAGGAGACCAAATTTTGGATGGTATAATAATAGCTCAAGAGGCCATCCACTCCATAAAAAGTCTCAAATCTAAAGGAATGAGGATCAAGTTAGACATGTCGAAAGCCTACGGCCGCTTAAGCTAGACCTACCTTATGAGTATTCTGAAAGCCTTTGGCTTTGATTCCCAATGGATAAACTGGATCTCGTCTTTTATATTGATCCATGTGTTATCCATCCTTCTTAATGGAGCACCCTCTAAGGCTTTCAATGCAAAAAGGGGGCTAAGACAAGGTGACCCCCTTTCTTGTTCATCCTAGCAACAGAAGGCCTTGGAAGATATGTCAAAGCTAAAGTCCAAGAAGGACAATTCAAAGGGCTTCTCATGTGGGGAAACGACCTTCCTTTAAATCATCAACGGTTTGTTGATGACATTATGATGTTCTTCCAAGCCACCCTCAAGGAAGCAAGGTCTCTCTTGGCTATCCTTTAAGATTTCATGAATGCCTCGGCAACCCAAATCAATAAAGACAAGTCTGATATCTTTTTCTTCAACATAGCTTCTCAATTCCAAGCCTTCCTAAAATAATAATGGGCTTTTGAATAGGAACCATACCCTAGAAATACTTGGGTATCCCCTTAAGCCTTAATCCTCTCAGAGTGGAAAATTGCAAGACTCTCTTGGATCTACTTCAAGGTCACCTTCAAAACTGGATCTTTCGAGCCCTTAACATGGCTAGCAGAGTCACCCTTCTAAAGGCGATGCTACAATCCATTCCTATTTACCATCTTTCAGGTCTAGCAGCTCCAAAACTGTATGCAATGACATGACAAATATCAGATAACATTTTTTGGGATTCTACTGCGTTAAGTCATTCATCTATGACCATTTCCATGAGAGGTAGTCGTAAATGACTAATTTCTCATGATTATTGAATAGTCCACTTAGCACTCATTGCATCGGGTGATGCTCACAGGGGTGAAGAAGTGGGATTGAAACTAGTGGAATAAATCATATAGCGTCGATCATCACTTCCGGGGCTTGCACCTAGTAACCAGGACTTCCCGGGAGGTCACCCATCCAAGATCACCTCTGACTCAAGCGCTTAACTCTAGTGTTTCCCCACAATCAAGCTCACTTAGCTTGCTACCCAATTTGAAAAACCTTAGCAAGTATTTTGCCTCATGAACCATTCAAGTAGAGTTCCCTTCACTCTTTTGAATTAAGTATTGGGGGTTTTTGCAGTGCATTATATTAGATAATTTTTTTGGATTCAACTACGTTAAGTAAGTCATTCTTCTATGACCATTTCCATGAGACGTAGTCGTAACTAACTAATTTCTCATGATTATTTAATAGTCCACTTAGCGCTCATTGCATCGAGTGATGCTCACAGGGGTGAAGAAGTGTGATTGAAACTAGTGAAATAAATCACATAGCGTCAATCATCACTTCCGGAGCTTGCACCCAGTAACCAAGACTTCCCGGGAGGTCACCCATCCCAGATCACCTCTGGCTCAAGCACACTTAACTGTGGAGTTTTCCCCACAATCAAGCCCATTTATCTTGCTACCCCATTTGCAAAACCTTAGCAAATATTGTGCCTCATGAACCATTCAAGTAGAGTTCCCTTCACTCTTTTGAATTAAGTATTGGGGTTTTTCACAATGCATTATATTAGATGTCGTTTTTCAAGATTCAATTTCATTAAGTAAGTCATTCATCTATGACCATTTCCATGAGAGGTAGTCGTAACTGACTAATTTCTCATGATTATTGAGTAGTCCACTTAGCACTCATTGCATCGGGTGATGCTCACAGGGGTAAAGAAGTGGGATTGAAACTAGTGAAATAAATCACATAACGCCAATCATCACTTCTAGGCTTACCCCTGGTAACCAGGACTTATCGAGATGTCACCCATCCCAGATCACCTCTGGCTCAAGCACGCTTAACTGTGGAGTTTTCCCCGTAATCAAGCCCATTTAGTTTGCTACCCCATTTTCTAAACCTTAGCAAGTATTGTGCCTCATGAACCATTTAAGTAGAGTTCCCTTCACTCTTTTTAATTTTCCCAATACTTAATTCAAAAGAGTGAAGGTAACTCTACTTGAATGGTTCATGAGGCACAATACTTGCTAATGTTTCGCAAATGGGGTAGCAAGCTAAGTGGGCTTGATTGTGGGGAAAACTCCGTAGTTAACCGCGCTTGAGCCAGAGGCGATCTGGGATGGGTGACCTCTTGGGAAGTCCTGGTTACTGGGTGCAACCCTTGGAAGTGATGATTGACACTATGTGATTTATTTCACTAGTTTCAATTCCACTTTTTCACCCCTATGAGCATCACCAAAGGCAATGAGTGGTATGTGTACTATTCAATAATCATGAGAAATTAGTCAATTAGAACCACCTCATGGAAATGGTCATAGATGAATGACTTACGTAACGCACTTGAATCCCAAAAAATGATATCTAATATAATGCACTGTGAAAACCCCTAATACTATGACAAACATCTTCAAAAAAATCCTATGGCAAGGGCCTCAAACAACAAAGAAATGGGCTCTCCTCTCTTGGAACTTGTTAACAAAGCCCAAAACAATAGGGGGTCTGGGCCTTCGAGGCCCTTATACTCTGAACCAGGTAATGGGGGCAAAGATTTGGTGGAGATGTATACAGGGAGGTAATGACTTATGGAATGAAATATGGTAAAGGAAATATGGAATGTCGAGGACGACAAAAGGAAGACTAAGAACCTAGGTAAATAGAAGGGGATCGACCATAGGGAACCTAGCAGGAGAAAAATAAAGATTTAATAAGAAACCATAGCTTCTTGGAGATCAGGGGAGGGGACAAGGCCAAGATTTTGGAAAGATGCCTAGAAGCAGAGGGAAAAAATATTTAGTTGACAGGACTTAGAAAAAATCTTCCTGTACAAGAATCGACTAGCAAAATAGATTGTGAATAAATTTTGGGAAGTAGATGAAAGATCAACATGGAGAGAGTGGAAAAGGAGACAACACTAACCAGAAGCACCAAATTCTCCCCAGTGGACAACATATGACAAAGAGGTCAATTCCATAAGAATAACTATAACAAAAAGAACAAATATCATAAGGTGGGGATACAGAATTAAGGGTATGTTTACAATACAAGAGGGTTACTACCTGAAAGCAGAATGTCAGCAACAACAAGGTTTACCCATATGGGGATGAATATGGAAGGATCAGTTATGGACGAAGGTAGCTTTTTCCCTTAGGTGGTCCTCCATGGCCGAGCTCTCACATGGGACCAACTTCAGAAAATAGGGGCTCAGGGACCTTTTGTTTGTTGTATATGTGAAGCCCAAATGGAAACAATGGAACATACACTAAACTACTACACCTATAGCAACGTCCTATGGTAGAATCACATAATTCTCTTTGGTCATTCAGATAGAGATTACTCAAGCACAAAAATAACAATGGAAAATTGGAGGACGAAAATCTATAAGAGTCCCATCCTCAATTGATCCTAGAACATCTCTTTAGGATTTCTCTTTTGGGGGGCATGGAAAGAAACAAATCGAAGGGTTTTCAAAGACGATATTGGGAGTGTGGAAGATTATCAAACAAAATATTCGTGAAACTATTTTGGCAGAGAAATGGTATCCAGAGGACTGAGAGGCAACGCCCCAAGAGAGTCGAATCTTAGCAATGCTCAACCTGACCCTGCAAATGTTGATTCCAAGCTCATGGAAGCTAAAACCTCCCCCACCTCAATCCTTATCATACTTCACGTAACCTCCAAAGGACTTCATAAAACTAAACTTTGACAGAGATGCCAAAGGAAACCCTAACGAAGCTGGATTTGGAGGAATATTCAAAGACCACCAAGGCCAAACAAACTGGTTGTTTGCAATGGACTATGGAATCGTGAGCAACAATGAGGCAGAATTCAATGCACTCAAACGAGGATTGGAAATTTCAAGAAGAGAAATATTTCAAAAGTTGGTGGTGGAAGGAGATTCCACATTAGTGATAAACACTGTGAAAAAACTTCAGCAGGGTATCCATTTGGAAAAAATAAGCAAGAGCCGAAGAACATCAAGATTAGTCCAAGAAATAGGAATCCTCATGAAAGAGATAGCATACCTTATTCTGGAACACATTCGTCGTTCAGGGAATGCGACAGCTGATTTCCTAGCAAATTGGGGGTGTGGTAATCCAGGAAACAACATGGACATCCCCAGGAACAAGACAAACCAGATAAAAGGAATGAATGTTCTAAGGGAGATTCTAGAAAAGGACAGGGAAGGAAGACAAGGACCCCGATCGGGGTGTGATCGGAGAAGGGATTCGAAAGTGGATCGTTGACATGGGAGAAGGAAAAATGGATAGAGTACGTGGGCGTCCCACCCATGGACCCCACACGAGCGTGACAGGAGATACCGAGAGAGATAAGCAGGTGGAGGCAGCCTCGGGAAAGAGAAAAGGTTAGGTTGGTAAGTTTTAAAGGTAGAAAGTTGATGAGGGCGGTTAGTGCATGCATGCAAGATGGATGAGGAAATAGACGATAGGCGACGAGACTGGAAGCCGAGAGGATAACCAGGCCTGCGGGAGAAGGGATTGTCATCTGCACCTAGAATTCACCTTCAATTACTTGGAAGGAGACTAGTATATAATTCAAGCCTACCTAAGTCTAGATATGGAATCAATGCTGCAAGAATGGAGGTTGTTATAGCATCGAATGGTGGTGGTTTCGGTTTCGAGAGAATTATGGTTCAGTGTTCTACTGTTGATGTCTAGTTTTCTATTTTCTGCAATATATGGAAGACTGCAAGAATTTTGGTTCAGTCTTCTGTTGTTAATGTATGGTTTTTTAATTACTACAATTTACAAAAGCCTGTGAGGGAAAGATGGGATCCATGGATGGTTAGAAGGGACTCTTAGATCATGGGGAATGAAATTGGCAATGACCACTGTGAAAACTCACATATTGGGATTTGGAAGGGGTTAAGGCTCCTCTGAGAGCCTGCGGTGGTCTGGTAGTCTCCAGAACCAGTGAGGGGTGTGGGGGGGATATGGGAAGTGGAAGATATGCTCAGTCTAGTTACTCTGGTTAGTGGGAGACATGCAAACCCAAGGGGGTAGGAAAGGGGTGTTGGGGAACCTTAATTGTGGTAAGCTTGACCAGTTGGTCTCAGCATGGCTCCCAGGTAATCCATACAAGCAGCGGGACATCCATAGGGAGGTGGGGGACTAGAACTTCAGTGCGGCCGCTAATGCTACCATGGAAAATAAAATTTGGTGTAAATGACGATATGGCTGGGTAGAGGCCGTAATTCTGAATGGGGGGGGGGAGTTTTGGAGCTTTGGATACGCTCTTAAGATCTCGCTCTGTTATTCTAGTTCAATTCAAATTGTAGGGTAGTGTCAAAATCCCTAGGGGTAGGAGGGAGGAGTCGGAGCATCACGACTCCAGTGGGCTTGCAATTTCATTTAGAAACGAGCCAAACTTCTGCATTTCTTGTTTTGGTCACCCCAAACCTTGCTTGTCAGCAACCCCGGGTGTTGTTGAATCTCAGCCTAGAACCCAGTTCGTTGATTCCAAGGGGGCAATCAAGCGGTGGAGGGAAGAGAATCTCTTACTATTGCACATAGTGAGGATGAAGGAAAGATGGGAAGGGACTGGGGGTACCTGGGTCATCTCCTACAAATTCGAATTCGTTATTCTGTAAAGGTGATTTACATGGAAAGGCCGAAGGCCACGAATGAAATATGGATTGGTTATAATGCTTGTACTTATGCTACCCTTACATGTTTATTTAACTCTTCCGCCACTCTGACTCTGACGATCCGATAGGAAGAGCAGGGAAGATCAAGAGAGGGGTGATGTTGGAATAATTTCAAAAGGAAAATAACATGGCGAAGGTAGAAGTGAGGAAGGGAAGAAAATGGGATCGTCGAGCGAGAAAACAAATAGAAAAGAAAATGAAGGTGTCAGTGGCTTCGACAAGTAAGATCCAACAAACAAGGGGTAGGAAAGATGGAGAGGAAAGCATGTAGAACCTAATGCATGCATACCATGGAGGAACTCCAGCTCAAATTAAATCCATAATTTCAAGATGGGAGGCAGAGCTAAATGTGAAGGTTGCAAGAGAAGCGCTTCCAATGGAGGAATGAGATCCCTTGCTCATAGATCTGGGGCACACCAGAGGTCGGAAACATTGTTTAGACAGACAATCTAGAAGTATTGGGTCATTAAGAACCTACTGACCAGGGCCATGACAACACACAGGGACCGAGAAGAGCCAATGCAAGCTCGTTAAGAGGATCCAAGCCTAAAGAACATCCAAAAGGAGATTCAGGTGGTGCAGGTACAACAATATCATCAAAATCCCTGTTTTGATCGAATTGAAAAACAAATTCAAACCTTTTTGTGTAGAAATTTTGAATAATTTAACACATATTCAACAGAGATTATCCTGATCATGTACTATTGCGGAAAACATACACAATACATAAGGTCCTCTACGTTGATCATCAATAACAATAAAACATCAAGAGCATTCACACATTAACACAGTATGTATCCCGGGGAAAGCATCTCGCTAAAAACCCCAACTATTTGTATATTAATGATTGAGTCATGTAACATTACAAAGTACAATGCTTATCACAAGCAATCCAGTACCAGCTCCACCTGTTACACACAATACAACTCAGATCTGAATCAATCTCTGGCTCAAATCTCTTCCGCTGCTTGCCTGCCTCTGCTGCTCAATACCTGCACAAGAACTGATGATAATTCCAAGACAGCCACGTCTTTCCTTGGCTAAATCACGTGAGAACAAGCTACAATGTGGGCAAACTCATTGGCATACTCAATCCCCTGATTTGTGCAAGATCTGGTGCACAACTATAGTCACAACTGATAGCAATCTGATTCTCTAACACCTGTCCCTGCTGAACTGAACATGCACTGACATGCAACTGAGTTAACTGATGTATTCATTAGTTGTATTATGAGTTAATAACTTGTGAATTAATTAATAACTAATTCACCCAACTCATCTCTAGTCTATTCGCCAGTTAGACTAAATACAACCAGTTTAACAAAGCTAAACTGAACACAACTCCATCAACTGCACCTCCAGTCCACTAAACTCAACTCACTTGAGTTCTAACTGAAGTCCTGCATGCAAATATTAGTCATCCCATAGGTAACCACGTATTTCCTTCTGGGATCTGCATGTACCACATCCGTAGCTGATCCTGAAGTGCTCCAACAGAATAAGACAAAGTTTATAGTCTAATATTATTATGAGCTAATAATATTTGACTGTTCTATATTTAGACTGAGCAGTCACTCCGCTGTGATCTAAAAATAGAAGTCCATCTATTTTTCCCAACTTGAGCAATCATCCATAAACAACAACCTGCAATCCATAGACATGATCCATATGTCTAAAAATAGACATAGTCTAAAAATAGACTTGCGCCAAAAATAGCCTGCGGGCCCACTTAGTGAAGGCGACTCCTTTCACTAAGCTCCATCATCTTGTTGCATTCTCAACAAGCCCTCTCGACAAGATATGGATTATCAGCAACCCCTATCCTGCCTCGGTGGTATTCGAATTTTCTCTTGGTGAGAGCCTTCATCAGAATATCAGCATCCTGATCCTCTGTTGGAATGTATGAAAGTAACATGATCCTCCGCTGCACACAATCTCTGATAT
>APFE030084850.1:0-17277 GCA_000404065.3 Pinus taeda
CATGTTTGCCCCGTGGTAAGGCTTTGGTAAGAATGTCTGCTACCTGCTCATCAGTGGAAATATACTCAAGCTTCACAGCTCTCTTCTGAACATAGTCTCTGATGAAATGATATCTGATCCCGATATGCTTTGACCTGTCATGAAATACTGGATTCTCCGTGAGTTTAATGCAACTCTGATTATCACAGTAAATCACTGAAGGTCTCAACGGCTGACCAAATAAGCCAAACAACATCTTGCGAAGCCAGATGGCCTCCCAACTAGCTAGACTGGCTGCCATATACTCTGCTTCTGCTGAACTCAGTGCTACTGACTGCTGCTTCCGGCTGAACCATGACACTACTGCTGAACCCAACCCAAAACAACACCCTGAAGTGCTCTTCCTATCAGAAGCACAACCTGCCTAATCAGAATCAGTGTATCCTACCAATCTCACTCCATCTCCCTGCCTGTAGTCCAGACCATAATCCACTGTCCCCTGCAAGTACCGCAAAATGTGTTTTGCAGCCACCCAGTGAACCTTCCTAGGCTCACACATAAACTGACTCATCGTGTTGACTACAAAACAGATATCTGGTCTAGTGTTGACCAAATACATCAAGGAACCAATCAGCTGCCTGTACAATGTGGGATCCACCAACTCGGAATCCAAAGCATGAAGCTTCTTCCAGTTGGTAATCATCGGTGTCGACATGGGTCTACAATCCTCCATGTGGAATCTGCTGAGGATGTCCACAATATACTTCCCTGCCCCAGGAAGAAATGCCCCTCCTCCTGCCACACCTCCAAACCCAAAAAGTAATGCATCAAGCCAATGTCCTTCATCTCAAACTCCGTCGCAAGATCTCTCTTGGAGTGCTCTATGAGTCTCTCTGCACCTTTAATGACCAAGTCATCCACATACAGCACCAGAATGAGAGGCTCCTCACCTATCACAATAAAGTAAAGGTTCGGATCTGCCTCACTCTTTGTGAAACCCATCCCCTGCAAATAAGTATCTATCCTGGAGTACCAAGCTCTGGGAGCTTGCTTCAGGCCATAAAGGGCCTTCTTCAGTCTGCACACATGGGACTCCTTCCCATGCACCTCAAAGCCCTGTGGCTGCTCAATGTACACCTCCTCCTGTATGAAGCCATTGAGAAATGCGGTCTTCACATCCATCTGGTGGATCTTCCAACCCATCTCTGCTGCTATCGATATAATGGAGCGAATCGAAGTATATCGATCCACGGGAGCGAAGGTCTCCTCATAATCAACTCCCTCTACCTGGGAGAACCCTCTAGCCACAAACCTCGCTTTGAATTTCTCAATGCTGCCATCTGCAGCATGCTTTACCTTGTAAAGCCATCTGGAAGTAACCACGGACTTGCCCTCAGGCCTCGGCACCACCTCCCAAACATCATTCTTCATGATAGAAGAATTCTCCTCCTGCATGGCCTCTCTCCAGACCTGCTGGCTAGCTGCCTCCTCATAGCTAGAAGGCTCAGAGTCAAGGATGCTGGTAACCATCGCCATATAGCTACAAAATCTCTCAGGTGGTCTACTTTCTCTGACCGGCCTCTTAGGCTCAGCAACAGATGTGGCATCTCTCAAGGTGTCCTGAAGCCACTTGGGCTTCCTCTTCCCTGAGCACTTCTCCCACAGGAGAATGAAACTCCTCCTCCTCATCATCAGGAGCTGAACTCCTGACTGTCTGTCTGCTGTCCGCCTGCCTGCACCTGAACCTGTAGAAGCTGAGGTACCATGTGAACTGTCCATCAGTGGACTCCTTAGTGAACTGCTCGGAGCACCACCCCTCTGGCTCGGCGAGCCACTGCTCACTGACGAACCTGACATCCTCATAGATGTACCTCCTGATCCTCCTAATCCCTGCCCACTGGATCCCTGCGACTGACTCAACTGCTGCTGAGGGTCCGGCTGATCCAGATACTCCAACTCCCGTGACATCCTAAAGGCCCTGTCCTCCTCGAACTTCACATCCCGTCTGACAACAACTCTCCTCTGTGCATGAATGTAAATCCGAAAGGCCTTTGAGGTCTCATTGTAGCCCACAAAGATACCCTTCTCTGCGGTGGGCTCTAGTTTGGTCCTCTTCTCCTTGGGTATATAGGAGTATGTAATGCATCCAAAGATATGAAGATGACCAATATCAGGCTTCTTCCCAGAGAAAGCTCCTCCGGAGTCATGTGCCCCAAGGCACGATGCGGACTCCTGTTCTGCAAGTAAACAGCTGTGTTGCAGGCCTCTGCCCACAAAAACAATGGCAATCGCTGATCATGTAACATGGCTTTGGCAGCCCCTACGATGGATCTGTTCTTCCTCTCCACAACCCCGTTCTGCTGGGGGTTGTAAGGAGCAGTGAACTCCCTCCTAATGCCTGCCTCCGCACAATAGTCAAAAAACTCTCCAAGGGTGTACTCTCCTCCATTGTCCGACCTCAGGGACTTGATCTTCCGACCTGTCTGTGTCTCCACAAGAGCTCTGAACTCCTGAAACCGCTTGAAGACCTCACTCTTTGTCTTCAAGAAATAAATCCAGGTCCTCCTGGAGTGATCATCAATGAATAAAACATAGTACTCATATCCACTCAAGGAAACATGAGACATCCGACCGCTCACATCAGAATGAATCAAATCAAGTATCCTAGTCGCTCTGTTGTCACTGCTGGGAAAAGGGGATTTGGCAAACTTGCCCATCGCACATCCTCTGCAAATATCAAAGTGATCAGTACTGAAATTTGGCACACCTGTAGTGATCTCCCGCAAGGTCCTCAAGGCTCCATGATACATATGTTCCATCCTGCGGTGCCAAATCTCACATAGCTCAGAACTGCTAGCTCTGTAGTCGGTACTACTGCTCAATGCCACAAGGGACTGGAATGCAAACTTGTACACCTTTGCATGGCGTACACCTATCACTCTAGCTGAATCAGCTGGAGTGCCCCTGGGATACATCAACACCTGTCCTCCCCTGAACAGTATCTCATATCCTCTGTCCTCCAAAGCTGAGACGGATATGAGGTTCTTCCTTATCCCTTGCACATAAAGAACATCTGACACCTTCAAGGGAGGTTTGGACTCCCTCTGAAATGCCAGTGTCCCCACCCCGACTGCTCTAACAACTCTGTCATCACCGAATACTACCTCTATATCAATGCCACTCTCTGATAGCTCAGAGAAGTACTCACGGACTCCTGTCATATGACATGAAGCCCCACTGTCCACATACCAGATACCTGAAGATGCTCCGCTAATCGAGGGAAAAGCATGCTCCCTCTGAACCTGTGTGGCAGGTGATCCTGCACTAGAGGACTCATACGCAGTGAACCCAAACTCCCGATCAAAACGAACTGCAAAGTCCTCAACCTTTGCTGAAGCTGCCACGCTCTGGTTCTTTCCCTTCTTCTTCTTTTTCTCCGGACACACAACTGCACAGTGTCCCATCTTTTGACAATTCCAACACTTCACCTTGGAATAGTCCTTCTGTGTGTTACCTTGTTTACCTTTACCTTTGCCTTTGCCCCCACCATTGCTTGTGGAAGCCTGCTTCTTTCCTTTGCCTTTCTTGCGTCCTGCCGACAGTGCTACATCCTCATCTTGCTCAACTGGCTTGGCTGCCCCAAGCTGACCTTTCATGATCTCTGTCTAAATGCAATCATCCCAAAACCTCTCCCATGTGGAAAGTGTCTCACATGCACAAACCCCATCAACAAAGTTCAACCATAAACGGGGGAGGCCATTCAATGCAATCCGCACCAACTCAGTGGTGGAATGGCCTCTCGAATTGCTGCCAACTCATCTCTCACATTAGTAATCTTTGTGAGATATCCAGCTACACTATCATTACCCATCTTAATGTTCTTCAGCTTCTCCTTCAGGACCATTTTCTGGTTCTCATTGGTACTCTGATAGAGATTGGCAATGCTGTCCACATCTCATGGGCATTGCTCTTTCCTCTCACATGAGGAATGCAATGGTCTTTGACTCCGTCTAGAATCATCCTCTTACACTTGTTGTTCTTTTTATTATACTCAGCCAACTGAGTAGCATCAGTAGGCACAACAACAGGGTTTTGTGTGGTGTGCACCATGATATCCCAGACTTCTGCCTCCTCAAAGATACTTTGCATTCTCTCCTTCCAAACGCTGTAATTTGTATGCCCATCCAGCCTATCCTCCACCCTCAATCCCAATGACATACTGTTGTCCTAAACTGAAAAATAGCACTGCTGTAGTAAAGATAAAACTGTCGTTTGTGAAAAATCAGCTTGCTGGAATTTTCTGAGTGAAAAATTAGCAGGTTGTAACTTTCTTCCTTGCTGTCCCAAACTGCACTTTAGCACTCAAGCTCTGATACCATGTAGAAATTTCTCATTTCCCACCCCGGTTTTCAGTTTCACCTTATTTCTCCCATATAGTTAAATGCCATTTCCAATATCCATACATTCAACAACTGAACAAAAAAAAATAAATAAATAAATTTGCTGAAAACATAAATTCTGGAAATTTTACAGAACGCTGAAAAATGCAGAAATAAAAAATTAGTAGGTACAAACAGTGATTTAACACATTTGAACATAGTTATTTTTTGTCAATGTAACCCTGAAAAAAACCCCTACAACTCTTGGGGAAAACCAGTTCGAGAGCTCTTCTTATTTCTGAAAATGCCTTTTTTACAGTGAGAAATATTCAGCAAAAAATCAGCAAGCAAATTTACAACTTAACTCTTTTCCCGTGCCTCACAGCAAACTGGAAATTACAGCAAACAGGACAGCAATAAATGTTGTACGGCCTCGATTTTCGTGCCAACTTTCAGCCTTAAATGTTTTTGTATTGCTTGCATTAAATGCATTGTACGGACTGCAATAAATGCGTTGTATGGACCTCGATTTGCGTGCAAGGAAAAAAAGCAAACTGCTCCTCGATTTCTGTGCAAACCACTCCTCGATTTCTGTGCAACCCAGCTGTACAGATTTCTAGAAAATCGTGCCAAAATCAACGTTTCACTGTGTGCTAAATCAGCTGTACAAATCTGCTCAACTGCTGCCTTGGAATGTGTGCCAAGTTGCTGTCTCCTTCTCCTTGTCCAGAAATCTCATTTGCTCTCTTGCTCTCCTTCTCTCAATCTGCTCATGAAAGAATGAATGACCTTTTGCCTCATTTTCTTCCTTTAATCTAATCCTAAGTGACTTTTGGGTAACCTCTAAATCCAATGGCTAAAATATATGGAGATCTAGGGCTGAAATTAAATGTTCATTTAAATCTCACTTTTTATTTTTTAACTCACCCCACTTTAATAAAGACCCAAATCTACTCAACTGCTGCCTTGGAATGTGTGCCAAGTTGTTGTCTCCTTCTCCTTGTCTAGAAATCTCCCTTGCTCTCTTGCTCTCCTTCTCTCAATCTGCTCATGAAAGAATGAATGACCTTTTGCCTCATTTTCCTCCTTTAATTTAATCCTAAGTGACTTTTTGGTAACCTCTAAATCCAATGGCTAAAATAGATGGAGATCTAGGGCTGAGATTAAATGTTCATTTAAATCTCACTTTTTATTTTTTAACTCACCCCACTTTAATAAAGACCCACTTAGTCATTTATTTCCAAAGTCATTTTTTCTTATTTTACATTAACTTTATTAAAGTCACTTTTAAAATTAGACTTTAGTAACTTTATCACTTTAAAGTCACTTTTAAATTAGATTTAACTTTATAAAAATTATAAAGTTACTTTAGGAGAAAAATTAAATTCTTTTTGGACACTTTTCCATAGGCCAAAGATCAAAGCCTTAGGGAACCACCTATACTCCGGTACCAAATTTCAACAGGCCTTAGAAGAGAATGGGACGTATTCAATACTACCATCCTCAACAATGACAGGATTCCCGAAGTTGAGGAACTATTGGCCATATGCACTCAAGAAGAAATAAGGATGATGGAACGAGACAAGCCCTCAAATGGAAACAATCCTACTGCCTTCTCCACTCATTCTAGACGAAATAATGTTGGTCCAAGGAATCAAGGACAAGGGTTCAAGTTAGGATTCAAAGAAGGAAGAAAAGGAAAGTGCTTCAATTGTAACAAGTTTGGCCACTTCGCTAGAGAATGTCCTCACAAGAAGGATACTCCAAGAGACGATGACAACAATAACAACAACAATTTCAAGGGCAATGGCAATCAAAGGAACAATAGGATCAATAACAAAGGAAAGAGAAATGCTCCCGCTATTCGAAATGGAAGTGGTCATTCTCCCAAGAAGGCGAGAAACTCCAAGTATGAAGAAATTAATGTTGTAAAGCAAAAAGAATTTTAGCTTATTTTTGCCCTCTCCATCACCTCTCCTCCAAATACATTAGACCATTGGTTGATTGATAGTGGTGCCTCAAGGCACTTCACTGGGTACAAAGAAGCTCTCTCAAACTTGGTTGAAAAAAAGACAAATTTGGAGATTATACTTGAGGATAATGTCACTTATCCCATGAAAGGAATTGGGGCCATTACTCTTCACTTAAATCAAGGCCAAACCCTTCACCTACAAGAAGTGTTGTATGTTCCTGACATGAAAAAGAACTTGGTTTCTATTTTTGCGATGGAAGACAAAGGTTTTAAGGTGTCATTCATTGATGGGAAGGTTCGTCTTTAGCAAAGGAATCCAAGAGATGCATTGACTTTGGATTCAGGGTTGAAGGTCTTTATCAGGTTGGAGGAAGTTCATTCGGAGCAATGATTTATGGCACCTCTCTTCAATCCGAATTATGGCATCAGAGATTTCCTCACCTTCATTTCAAAGCCTTACTCGATGTAAGGAAGATGGTCACAGGGATGGCCAAATTCAACTTGAATCATGAAGGTGTTTGTCAGGGATGTGAAGCTGAAAAACATATAAGGGGACCTTTTCCCTCAAGTGAGACTCAAACCACTAATATTCTTCAATTGGTCTATTCTAATCTATCAGGTATGTTGCTCGTGACACCTTTTGGTTGATATTTGTATTATGTTATTTTTGTGGGTGACTTCTCTCGCAAGACATGGATCTATTTCTTAAAGAAGAAGAACTAGCATTAAGAAGGAGACTACTAATGCATATACTCCTAAACAAAATGGTGTTGCCGAAACGAAGAATCGTACTATCATTGAAGCCACTCGGGTATGCTTCATGATCAAGGTCTTCCGAAGTTCTTACAGGGAGAAGCTACCAACATCGCTATGCATGTCCAAATCTGATGCCCACGTCACGCTTTGGACTTCAAGACACCCAAAGAAGTATTCACTGGTAAGAAACCTGATGTTTCTCATTTTAGAATTTTTGGATGTCCCATATACTTTCATGTGCCGAAAGAGAAAAGAAACAAATTAGATGCACCTAGGAAGAAAGAAACATTTGTGGGCTACAGTGAAACCTCAAAGGCATATAGAATCTATGTGCCTGGTCAAAGGTAAGTGGAATTAAGTCATGATGTCACTTTCGATGAAGATTCTGCACTTAGAAAGATTCGAGATCTTCCTATTCCTAGGAAGGCCAATGATGATGCCGATGCAGAAAAGAAGGATAAATCTCCGTGCAATGAACCGATGCCCGATGTTTAAGGTCCAATGGATCCCATTGATCCACATTCTAATGTGCCCACTACTTCAAGAAAAAGGCATTTGTGGCTCAAAGATACTCTTGAAGATACCGAGAAACACATTGCACCGAGGGGGACATTTCGTGAAAGCAAGAAGCGCAATAGGTACCAAGGGTACTTAGCTGCCATGCGTACCATTGTACAATTTGAGCCTTGTACATTCGAAGAAGTCATCAAGCAACAGGTTTGGAAGGATGTGATGAACGAAGAATACAAGTCGATCATGAAGAATGATGTCTGGGATGTGGTTCCTAGACCCAAGGATAAGTCTGGGATCACTTCGAAATGGCTCTACAAGATCAAACATGAAGCTGATGGAAGTGCTGAGAAATTCAAGGCCAGATTTGTAGCTCGGGACTTCTCTCAAAAGGAAGGAGTAGACTATGATAACATATTTGCACCAGTTACCCGATATACCACCATACGTTCGATCATAGCCCTTGCTGCCTTGCAAGGATGGAACCTTCATCAGATGGATGTCAAAACTGCCTTTTTGCATGGTTCACTTAAGGAGGAAGTATATGTGGAACAACCCGAGGGGTTCGAGGTTCAAGATTGTGAGACGCATGTATACAGGATGAAGAAATCCCTCTATGGGTTGAAGCAAGCCCCTAGGGCTTGGTATGAGAGGATCGATAACTATCTTATGAAGCTGGGATTTACGAGAAGCAATGTTAACCCGAACCTATACTTCAAGATTGAAAAGGACACACTTCTCATTCTGGTACTTTAGGTGGATGATCTCTTTCTGACAAGTGATGACCCTCTCATTCATCAAAGCAAGAGGGAGTTGGCTTCTGAGTTCAAGATGAAGGACCTAGGACTGATGCATTATTTCCTAGGGTTGGAGTTCTAGCAAAAGCCAAGTGAGATTTTCCTTTCTCAGGGAAAACATATTGTGAAGCTTCTTGAGAGATGTGGGATGGTGGACTACAAGTCTGTGACTACTCCGATGGAACTCAACTTTAAGAAGATAGGTGAAAGTGTTGTTGGGCCCGAATTGGCGAACCCTACCGACTATCATCAACTTGTGGGGGCACTGATGTTCTTGGTCAACTCCCGTCCTGACATATGCTTCGTCGTGAACACGTTGAGTCAATATATGGTCCAGCCTCATTACATTCATTGGATTGCTGCCAAGAATCTTTTGAGATATCTCCAACGCACAATCCAATATGGACTGAAAAACACTATCGAGGATTTGGGACTACATGGATATATAGACGTTGGTTGGGCTGGCAGTGTGGTGAATCATAAGAGCACGTCTGGGTGTTGCTTCTCTTTGGGGTTTGCTTCCATATATTGGATGAGCAGGAAGCAGATATCAGTTGCACTAAGCACCGCCAAGGTCGAATACATTGTTGCGAGTATGGTCTGTTGTGAAACAGTCTGGTTGAGGAATCTCTTCAGTGAGTTATTAGAGCACGTGCTAGATACCACTGTGATCTTCTGCGAAAACCAGAGTGCAATTCATCTATCAGAGAATCTCGTGTTCCATGACTGCTCCAAGCACATTGATATCAGGTACCACTGTATCTGGGATATGGTACAACGAGGAGTAGTTAGGCTCCAGCACATTAGGACAGATGAGCAGGTTGCAAACATTCTCACAAAGCCTCTTCGGAAGGTCAAATTCTTAACCTTCCAAGAGAGACTTGGAGCTCCTGGGGACATGGGGTACTTCTTGGAGCTAGCTATGAGCGACCATAAGGTGAGTGGTTCACCTTCCCCTGTGATACCCCATTATGGTTGACATGTGTGTAGCATGAGTGGTTCACCTTCCCCTGTGATACCCCATTATGGTTGACATGTGTGTAGCATGAGTGGTTCACCTTCCCCTGTGATACCCCATTATGGTTGACATGTGTGTAGCATGAGTGGTTCACCTTCCCCTGTGATACCCCATTATGGTTGACATGTGTGTAGGGTGACTCGTGAGTGGTTCACCTTCCCTACCCGGACACAAGTATGTAGGGTGAGTGGTTCACCTTCCCCTACGATTGACATATGCATTAGATGAGTGGTTCATCTTCTCCTATGGCATATGAGCACGATGAGAGGTTCACCTTCTCCTGTTGATGCCCCGACACACATCCTACCCATAAAATTCGGGACTCATGGGAAGTACCTCTCAATTGGCCAATGAGTTGGGAAAAGCTAGTTAGGGACCATAGCACTACCGATGGGCACAACGTGTACTACCGTACTCCCTATGACTGGGATGCATGGTGTTCAACAACTTGCTCTCGGATCAAGGACTGACTTTAGTCAGTGGAGAGTAGTATGATACACTCTCAATCACTTCTTCTTCATTATTACTTCATATGGTTCAGCAAAGCAGAGTAGAGCAGTGATGGCACGGATGGTACAAGATGACAAGTGGCATGATGATGCATTGGCAGGTGGAATTCTCCTTAGTTGAGAGGGAGTATTAAAATTGGCAACTAGGGCCAACTTCCACCTTAGGACAGCTCATATGATGGAGATGATTATTCCATTGGATTCCTCTTTCGGAGAGGTCCAATTTTGATATAAAGATCATCTCATTCTGACAAGCAGAAATGGAATTATGAATCTATTCTTCTTATGGACAAATTGTCAAGGTCAGCCTCAGTCAAATGTAGGCTCATGAAGCCCAATGGATGGGTCTCCTCACCCTTAACAAATTGTATAAATAGAGGTGACCTTTCCCTCATTTGGACATCATCTTCTCTCTCTTGGTTCGTACAGCTTGGAGACATCTCTCTCTTTCTTTAGACATGTGGTTGATCTCTCCCTCTCCCCTTCGCACCTGTGGCAAAAGGCCGAGTTCTTTTGGGTCAAACAGGGCAAATTTCAGAACCATTGCCCAGAGGTGATTTGACCAGCGTTGACCTCGGTTTTTGGGCCAGAAATTCAATTTTTGTAGGCCGCATCTATTGGCACAGAAATCAAGGATTTTGGAACAATTTGACCAGCATTGACTTTAGGTTGACTTCATGTTAGACCACAGAAAATTGCAACAGTATTTTCTCTCTCCTTTGATTGGAATTGACCGATGAATTAGCATCGACTTTGACTCTCCTAGAAGGTTGAATTGGACTGTTTGGAGGATGTTTTGAGGCAGCTTTGACCACAGTTGACTTTCTGGTTAGGGTTGATTTCACTGTTGATTTGGAAGATCTGTTTTGGGCTTGTATTTATGATGTTTGTGCTCTCTCTCTGCTGAACTATTGAAGAACGATAAGAAGATTTGATCAAAGGGTTTCCCCACATTGGGGTTTGTCCCTGGCAACAGCCACATCTTGTGTCCTCTTGTCTTGGCTTGTCTTCTGCATATGATTTTATGTTCTATCTGCATTTACTGTCAATGGTCATGAGTTAATGTGATTACTACTGGATATAATTGGAATTTTTCGTTGGGTTGCTAAAGAAATATTGAAGTAAACTGTCTTAAGCATAGAACATACAATTGTTATCTAAAATTAACAGGATGCGATCAAGAAAAGCAGATCTTGAAGATCATTAGGGTGCAGAATAGCGCAGGAAGAGTAAACCCCAAGATGAAGTTGGTGCAAGGATAATGAAGGAGTCACTCTCACATCTAAAAAAGAAAGAAAGACCTGCCTCATCACCAGGTATACTTTCATTATATTTATTTACTTTACTACTATTGCTCTTGCTCTTCTTCTTGGATTAACAGGTATGTTTGATGAATGTGAGAACCAAGTCATTTGTATAGAGATTGAGGAAGATGTGCAATTCCATGACTTGAGTGGACAAGAGCTCAAATCTTCTGCAAGAAAGCTAGAATGAAGAAAAAGACCACCATACTATGTAACCCAAAACAAAATGGGCACTTAAGAATCTTTCACTGCCCTGTCTACTTTCATGTGCCAAAGGAAAAGAGTACCAAGGTGGAAGCTTTAGGTAAGAAAGGTATGATTGTTAGTTATAGTGAAAATTCTAAAACTTATGGCTTGTAACGCCCTTCACAATGTAGCAGTGTTTTCCCTCTCCATCGACTGGGTTTGACCGAAAATTTTGAGCTGACTTTGACTCTCCTGGAAGGCCAAATTGGACTGTTTGGAAGATGTTTTGAGGCAGCTTTGACCACCGTTGACTTTCTGGTTAGGGTTGATTTCACCATTCATTTGGAAGATCTGTTTTGGGCTTGTATTTATGATATTTGTACTCTCTCTACTGAACTATTGAAGAATGATAAGAAGATTTGATCAAAGGGTTTCTCCACATTGGGGTTTGTCCTTGGCATCTACCACATTGTGTGTCCTCTTGTCTTGGCTTGTTTTCTGCATATGATTTTATGTTCTATCTGCATTTACTATCAATGTTTATGAGTTAATGTGATTGCTACTAGATATAATTGGAATTTTTCATTGGGCTGCTAAAGAAATATTGAAGTAAATTGTCTTAAGTATAGAACATACCATTGTTGTCTAAAATTAAAATGTTGCGAACAAGAAAGCAGATCTTGAAGATGATCAAGGTGCAGAATAGTGCAGGAAGAGTATACTCCAAGAGGAAGTTGGTGCAAGGATAATGAAAGAGTCACTCTCACATCTAGAAAAGAAAGAAAGACCTGCCTCATCACCAGGTATACTTTCATTATATTTATTTACTTTGCTACTATTGCTCTTGCTCTTCTTCTGGGATTAACAAGTGCGTTTGATGAATGTGAGAACCAAGTCCTTTGTATAGAGATTGAGGAAGATGTCGTGCAATTCCATGACTTGAGTGGACATGAAGTGGATAAGAGCTCAAATCTACTGCAAGAAAGCTAGAATGAAGAAAGAGACTATTGCTCTTGCTCTTCTTCTGGGATTAACAGGGACGTTTGATGAATGTGAGAACCAAGTCCTTTGTATAGAGATTGAGGAAGATGTCGTGCAATTCCATGACTTGAGTGGACATGAAGTGGATAAGAGCTCAAATCTGCTGCAAGAAAGCTAGAATGAAGAAAGAGACCACCATACTATGTAACCCAAAACAAAATGGGCACTTAAGAATCTTTCACTGCCCTGTCTACTTTCATGTTCCAAAGGAAAAGAGCACCAAGATGGAAGCTTTTGGTAAAAAAAGTATGATTGTTAGTAATAGAGAAAATTCTAAAACTTACAAAATATGTGTCTGGTAAAAGAATTATAGAGTTTAGCAAAGATATAACATTTGATGAAGATGCAGCGCTTTGAAAAGCCATAGACGCTCCTCCTGCTAATGTTGAAATACAAGACGATGCCTTGGATGCACAAGAAGATCCTGAGCCAGAGCTTGCTCTTGTTGATGAACCCATGTATCCCATGGACTGCTTAGATTCTTCTCCATGTGCTAAAAGGAGACCCTTATGGCTTGTGACACCCTTCACGATACTGATAAACATGTTGCTCCCAGAGTAACCTTCGGAGAAAGCAAGAAACCATGTCGGTTCCAAGGATATCTTGTAGCCATGAGCAACATTATTGAAGCTGAACCATGCACTTTTGAATAAGTTGTAAAGGTTCAAGTGTGGAAAGATAAAATGGCTAAAGAATATGAGTCCATCATTCATAATGATGTATCGGAAGTGGTTCCAAGACCACAAGGTAAATTTGTTGTGTCTTTTATATGGTTGTATAAAATTAAACATGGTGTGGATGGCAGTATTGAAAAATATAAAGCTCGATTTGTGACCAGAGAGTTCTCTCAGAAAGAGGGAATAGACTATGATGAAATCTTTGCACCTGTCCCATTATACAACCATCTAATGTATTGTGGCTCTAGCTGCTAACCAAGGATGGTCCCTTGACCAAATGGATGTGAACAATGCTTTTCTTCACGGCTACCTCATGGAAGAAGTATTTGTGGAGCAACCACAAGGTTTTGAAGTACATGACCGGAAAACTCGTGTGTAGACTGAAGAAAGCCCTCTATAGTTTGAAGCAAGCACCAAGAGCTTGGCATGGCCGCATTGATAGCTTCTTGATGAAGATTGGTTTAATAGAAAAAAAGTTGATCCAAATCTTTACTTCAAGACAATCCAAGGTATGCCTTTGATTTTGGTATTATATGTTGAGGATTTATTTCTGACCGGTGGTGAACCTCTTATCCTCCAGTGTAAGAGGGAGTCAACTTATGAATTTGAAATGAGAGCTCTTCATTTGATGCACTACTTTCTGGGTCTTGAAGTATGGCAGAAACTTGGTGGGATTTTCCTTTCTCAAGGAAAATATGTTTTCAAGTTGCTTGAAAGATTTGGTATGACAGAATGTAAATCCATGAATACTCCAATGGAGATGAACTTCAAGAAGCTATGTGGTGAAGTTGTAGGTCTTGATTTGGAAAATACTTTTGAGTATCTTCAACTGATTGGGGCACTAGTGTTCTTAGTGAACACTAGACCGAACATATGTTTTGCAGTCAATACTCTGAGCCAATATATGATTAAACCATCTCATGCACACTAGATTGTTGCAAAGCATGTGTTGAGATACCTACATGGGACCATCAATCTGAGGTTGAAATATACTATCGGTGATATAAGACTACATGGATACTCAGATGTTGATTGGGTTGGTAACTATACTGACAGAAAAAAACAAATTTAGGTGTTGCTTCAACTAGGATCTGCCATGATATCTTGGATGAGCATGAAGCAAAAGTTTGTAGCCCTCGGCACGGCTTAAGCTGAGTACATTGTTGCTAACATGGCTAGTTGTGAAGCAATATGGCTAAGGAAGCTATGGATAGTTGTTTAAGCATGTTTTGGACACAACAGTGATTTACTGTGAGAATAACATTGCGATTCAACCAATGTTTTTAAAACCGGAACCGATGACCAGACGGGTCCACCTAATGAAACCGTTTACCGACCAGAACCGATCTAACCAGGGTTGGTTTGGTCTAAATGAACCGGTTTTAAAAAAATACATTAAATAATTAATTTTTAATGAAATAAAACTATTTTTAAGATGTAAAATCATGATTCCAAGCCAATAGAGACAAAATATGCAAAGTTTGCTCATTTATATACCATGTAAAGGTGAGTATATCAAAATGGCACCGAGTGCAATACATATCATCGACAAAATAGCAAAATACATAAGCAATGAGGCTCTAAATGGCCTATAAAGTCCAGAAGCAATGCTGCAAGCTATAAGGCCATTGGCCTACTACAAGTCTACAGTGTACAAATGATCAATCATCAAGTTCATCACCACTACTAGCCATAGGATCATCATCAGGAGATACATAGACATCATCTGGTTCAGAGTCTGCCTCAGCCTAATCTGTAACCTCAGTATCAATGCCACCAATAACAATAGAAGTGGACCTAATGGAAGCACGAGTTTGTCGACCTGGACGACTAGTGCCTTCCATTGGTTCTTTGCCTTTCCTTGATGCCACTACTGATCCTAGTTTTGATGCCGCCACATAATCTGCTTCATCCCCTACTAAAGCCATGTCAATATCAAAATCAGCCTCAAACACAGAATCTTCAGTCTCCTCCACCCATTTTGAATTGGATCAATATCGTCCAACACAATGGGATCTAGATCAGGTGTTTTGCTCATCATTTGGTTCCTCCTCATTCGAAGGTTGTATTGCACGAAAACAAGATCATTTAACTGTTTTTGTTCTAAACAATTTCTCTTCTTCGTGTGTATGCGCTCAAAAACAGACCAATTGCGCTCACAACCTGAAGCACTGCAAGTTTGAATGAGGACTCTAATTGCAAACCTTTGCAATTGAGGACACTGGCCACCAAACGACTCCCACCAATGTGTTGCAAAGAAAAAGACATTAATTAGTAACTTAGTTTATAATTTGAATTGTAAAGAACATAAACAATTTTAACTTGAAAAGAAAAACAAATCGGAAATTGGAATTGCTTACCTGGTTGGTCCACATCTCTTGCCATCTTTGCCAAGTTTTTGACAAAAGTGCCACCTGCCATATTGAAAACAGTAAGTTGTCTATGTATTTCCAACTGGTCTGCATGGCTAGGGACCATGCGCTCCAAGCAATCAATCAATCCAGCTTTGACCTCCCCGTCATGCAGATCTCCTAGCCAATTTTTATAATGATACTTTGGGTTCAAAAAATACCCAGCTGCATGTATAGGACGATGGAGTTGATTGTTCCATCTGTTATGAATGATCTCCCATATACGGCCATATTTAGCTAACCTGTCCTTGTAAGTTGTCTGTATATGCTCCTTTCGCTGATCCATAGCCTCATAAATGTAGCCCATAGCCAATCTTTCCCCATCCACCATCCTTAGCACCTTAACAAGGGACTCGGTAATTTTCACAAGCTCTAGAGACCTTTTCCAAAAATAATTGTCTAACACTTTCTTTTTGGTGTCTTTCCATGTGGTCTACGAGCCCATCAAGATTCAGACCATTCTTCAGAGGAAAACATTTTCTGCAAGTTTTTATGTTGACCATTGAGACATTGCAACGTGAGGGAGTTGCAAATCTCGTAATTGCAGGCGTAACAAGCTCTTTTCCCCCAGTGTGTTTTCTCATTAGGCTCAATACCCATGAGTGGTTGTAAATGTATTTGTAATGCACTTGGCATGCTCTACAGTGTTTTTTACCCACTCCACTTTGCCTATATCCTCAAGCATGAGGTCTATGCAATGTGCAGCACATGGAGTCCAAAATATGGTCTTATATTTGGTCTCAAGCATCTTTCCAGCAAGAACATAGTTTGAGGCTTGCACAACACGCTGCTCCCAAACTTCTTGATTAATGTTACCCAAAAGCTCAAATAGAAGGGTTACATCCTTTACCTTATCAGATGCATCAACTGATTTCAAAAACATGTTTCCTTGAGGGCAAGAAACAAGGAAATTAATGATAGTATAGTTCTTTCCATCGGTCCATCCATCTGACATGATGGAACAATCTATTTTGAGCCATGAATCTTTAAACTCAACCAAATACTCATCAATGGAAGATATTTCTTTTTGCAAAAGAGCTCCCCTCAAGTCATGCAGACTAAGGCCTTTGAAGCCTTTTCCCGCTGCTATAATAGAGTCCCACATAGCTTGGTAATAAGGTGAGCGAGCAGCATTAAATGGGATATCTGAATCATACCACCATCTAGCAATGTATTGATGAGAAGTTTCTTTGCATTGTCTTTTCCAATGTTGATCCAAAGTGGGTTGAGAACTTGGTTGGGAGGAAGTGAGATTAGAAGAGGCAATGTTGGCAGAAGATGAGAAATAACTTTGGATGTTTGTTCTCTTTGTTCCTTTTGATGGTTGGCCAAAACAAGGAGGAACATAGTGAAAGGGGTCATTGGTGGAAGGGATAGAAGAGGAGTCTTGAATCTCATAATCATCATACCCACTCTCTTTCATGGCTTCTAATAATTCCCTCTTCCTTGCAACTGCATCTTGGATGGCCTTCTCCCTAGTTTTATCCTCATAAAACTTTTCAAAATTGGAAATGTATTCTGCCCTAATAGGACCTAACAGTGCATTTGGTGCATAACATGGCTTTACTTGGCCTCTTATCCCAGCCAAGTGTTGTTTCAACCTAAGAATACCCCCACCTCCAATAGATTTATGGCATAATTTGCATATCATTTTTCCTAAGTTGCATGGGTTCCCGAACCCGGGGGTGGGGTTCTCGAACCCGTCCCGGGTTCTCGAACCCAAGTACCGGATTCTTGT
>APFE030084850.1:18140-54864 GCA_000404065.3 Pinus taeda
CCCACGCACCCTGTTTCAGAAAATGACGTCCCCGTCCCCGTCCCCGTCCCCGAACCCACGTTTCCTGGCAACATAGCATTTTTCCATCAATTACATCACAATGAGCCCATGCACTGTCCTTTCCTTTTGAAGCCATGTTTGCTTGAAATAGTAAAAATTTGCGAAGAAATCTGCCATTTAAAAAAAATTGCAGCTAAGCAACATGGAAAACCAAAGATAAATGTAGAAAAATATATGCACATGCAAGCTAAAAAATTTGATAGCATAGATGATAGAAGTGAGAAGTTCATAAATTTATAACACATAAAAATATTTAATTCATGGATAGCAGTCAAATGAGGAATTTTCAAGTGAAAATCCTTACCTAGAAATGCAAACTAGCTTCCTTAGCCTCCTCTTGAAGTAGTATCCTCCACTAACAGCTACACACTATCTCCAAAATAGCTCCAACTCCAACTCCAAGGTGACTACTTCAGCAAAAACTCAACACTCTCCAAGCTCACAAACACTCATAAACACTCCAAATCAAATGTGTGAGACAAATGAGAGTGAAAGGGGCCTCTTAAAGGCTTAGAGAGGGTGTTTTTGGAGGGAAAGCACCCTTAGTTCCCCCCCAAAACCCCTAAAACACACTCAGCAAGTCGCTTTTCCAGCTCACGGTGGGCATGCCTCCTAACCAGCCGGTTTAGGACGAAACCAACCGGTTTGCTATAAATCGGCCAGTTCCGTCCTAAACCCGCCGATTAGGACCAGTTTTTGTCAAAAAAGTAGAAATGGGCCTGCTAACTGTCCGGTTAGACCGGTAACCGGTTAGCAAGGCCGGTTTTGAATACTATGGATTCAACTTACAGAAAATCATGTGTTCCATGACAAGTCCAAACATAGTGAGATCAAATATCACTATATCTGGGATATGCTGCAAAGAGGAGCAGTAAGACCCCATCATATAGTGACTAATGACCAAATCACCGACATTCTTACCAAGTCTTTATCAAAAGGGAAGTTCTTGGTTTTCAGAGAGCAGCTTGGACTGACGGAATTGACCCTTCCTAGAGAGGGTGGTCATGGATGGTGGGCCTTGATGTGCGAGATCCTTATCATGCATTGATAAGTGGATCCCCCAAGTAGTGAATCAGTGATGAGCCTTGGATGTGTGAGATCCTTGTCATGTGATGACAAGTGGATCCCTTCAAGGAGAGGTGAGCGTTCGATGAGCAAGATCCTTGTCATGTGTTGACAAGTGGATCCCCCCAAGCAGTGATGAGCCTTGGGTGTGCTAGATCCTTGTCATGTGTTGACAAGTGGATGCCCCCAAGCAGTGATGAGTCTTGGATGTGCGAATCCTTGTCAAGTGTTGACAAGTGGATCCCCCCAAGCAGAAATGAGACGTGGTTGAGTGAGATTGGTGTCATATCTTGGCAAGTGGCAATCCCCCCAAGTGAATATAGGGTCATGGATGAATCTCCCCCTTGATCATTCTTCTTCATTAGTGTTGATTTGGGGTAGCATCGGATGTGCTCTAGTCACGAAATTTGGTGGATAGGTTGGGGCACATGAGATCTCCAATACCAACAAAGAGTTTGAGTAGATTCTAAACAGATCAGGAGGTATTAAAATAATTAATATTTTTAATGGAGTCCACAAGTCTAAACTTAGGGAAAATAAAATATTAATGTGTATTAACATGAATCTGTGTTAGAATGGTCCAAAAGACATGGATCAAGCTAGATCTAATCTTAGCCGTTGATTAGGGACTTAAATCTCGGCCATTGAGATGTCAACAGAAAAAGTATAAGACGAGGCTTGAGAGACACTTGGAGAAAACACTGAGGGAGACTAGTCAATTCAATTTCTGGAGCGAGGATTGCTAAGAAATTGAACCAGTGGTCTAGAGAGCAGTCAGGAGGTAGCAAGTACGGAATAGAGAGACGGGAGATCAGCACAGAAGAGGCAGACGCGGAGCCAAAGGAAGCCACGCAGAGGCAGTAGAGATTGCGCAAAGCCAGAAGGGCCTACGTCATCCACGCAAAGGCTGCAGGAGTGACCCAGAAGCCCAGAGAGGCTGCATAGAGCCTCAGTAGGCTGACGCAAAGAGTTTCAGGCTAACACAGAGGGTTTCAAGCTGTAGCAGAGGTCAGTAGGGCCTACGTTGGGTTTAGGAAAGTGCTGGAAGTTTGTCTATTTGTGGGTAAGCCAGTTTGGCACCCTGTTGTACAAGAAAATTTCTAAATAATAAAATCCTCCTTTGTTGCACCGGTTTTCCCACATTGGGTTTTTCCGGGGACATTAGTCCAAAATAACTGTGTCAATGTGTGCATACTTTTGTTTTTGTATTACTATGTGATATCTGCCGCAATATTTATTTTAATGTTTGTTGAAGTAATTTCATGAATAACTTATGATGAGATAAGTAGGACAAGTAAATCAGTTGCTACAATGATAGAGTTTTCACATGGTATCAGAGCAAGTAATCAGAGACAGAAAGGGAAAATCAGCTATGGGTCGAGACCACGATGCAGAGGCATCCACCTTAGGGGACTCACGCAGATTTTGAGAAGATTGCACAAGAGAGAGAGATTTTGATTTCTCTATGTTGGATTCCAAGTTGGAAGAAGAAGTGGCGTGCATGACTAGTGTTGCACCATCAGAAGTATGGTATATAGACAGTGGAGCCTCGTGGCATATGACGAGAATCAGGTATTGTTTCTCAGAATATCAAGAAGAGAAGATGAGCATTCAGATCACCATGGGGAACAAGGCAAAGTGTACTCCAATAGGAAAGGGTACCATAGTTTTTCAGACAGAATCAGGAGAGCGGTTTCGTGCCACAAATGTGCTGCATGTGCCAGGATTGGGGATGAACTTACTTTCTGTGTCACAACTACAGGGCAAGGGCTATGACGTCTACTTCATCAAGGAAAAGGTATACGTCAAACACCCGAGCTAGAAAAAGAACGTGCAACTCGAGATCAAAAGTAATCAGTTGTACAGATTACAACTAGAATCTCCAATGGCACTAATAAGCAGTCATGGGGACAAAGACTTGAACAAATTATGGCACAGAAGGATGGGTCACTTGCACCATAGAGCTCTGAGAATTCTCAGGAGCACTGTAACAGAGTTTTGGATCTGAGTACGGAACGAGATGATGTATGCAGGGGATGCACTCTAGGAAAGTATGCCAAGGCAGTATTTCCTAGGAGCAACCACTAGGCCAAGAGTGTACTAGGATTGATACACTCAGATATCTGCGGACCTTTGTCTGTCAAAGCTCTCAGCAGTGCTGAGTATTTCCTTACTTTCATTGATGACCACTCGAAGAAAACTTGGATCTATTTTTTGTAAACCAAGGATGAGGTTTTATATCGATTCAAGGAGTTCAAGGCTCTAGTGGAGAATCTGACACGTAAGAAAATAAAAGTCTTGCGCTCAAATAATGGTGGAGAATATGTCGATAAGGACTTCACTGATTTTTGCGCTAGGGAGGGCATCAAAAGAGAGTGGACAGCTCCCTACAATCCGGAGCAGAATGGGGTGGCAGAAAGGAAAAACAGGACTATTGTAGAAGCAGCTAGGGCCATGCTGTATGATCAGGATATGCCAAAATTCCTGTGAGGAGAAGCATGCAACACAACGGTCTACGTTTAGAATGGGACTCCTTATCGAGCATTGGGCAAGATTACTCTAGAGAAAGTCTTCACTGGGAAGACACCTTGTTAAAATTGGCAACTAGGGCCAAACTTCATGCGGGTCACCTTATTTATGGATGCTGATATTTTTCCTAGATTCCTCTCGTCGAGAGGTGTAGGATTGATCTAAAGATCATCCAATTCCCACAAGTATTTATGAAGATATGAATTTATTTTGATTATGGACAAATTGTCAAGGTCGGCCAGCAACTTATGTTGGCTCAAAAGCCCAACAATCATGTCTATTCAACCCCAACGTTTTGCATATAAATACAAGGAGCATTATCCTCATTTGCACACTTCACTTCTAATCTCTCTCCTGCGCAGAAAAGAGTCTCTTCTCTCTCTTGCGCAAAAAGGCTCTCTCTCTCACACGTGTGGAGAAGAGGACACAGATTTCTAGGGCTGAAGCTGCAGAAAGGAACTTTGACCAGCGTTGACTAGCATGGACTCCTCTTTCACTGCGAGTTTGGTGTGGCTAATTGTCCTTAGAAGGTCACAATTTTTGGCACCAGAATCAAGGTGATCTAACCTCCGGTTTGACAGATATTGACTGCCCTAGTCTAGGGTTGATCTAGGGTTTGTTGCTACTGATATAAATCAGATTTTTGTACTATTTCTCTCTACTGAATTATTGAAGATAAAAGAAGATTTGATCAAAGGGTTTCCCCATATTGGGGTTTGTCCCTGGCTAGACGCCACATCTTGTGTCTCTTGTCTTGGCTTGTTTTCTGTTGATCGTTTGAATATTCTATCTGCACTTTACTTAATGTACATGTGATTGCTAATCTGTGGATAGTAATAAGAAAAACAAGTAAACTGCTCTAAGCATAGAACATACCATAATTTAACATGGTATCAAAGCTAAGGTGAAGACAAAGCCCAAGCAAGAGCAAGAGCAATCACCGAAGAGAAGGTTGGCAAGGCTATCTAAAAAGAACTATGGGGTCCTCAACACACTTTCCTGCTGAAGACAAAATCCGTGAGAAGTCTGACTACCACGAATGGAAGATGTCTCTCGATCTAACGTTAGAAGAACAAAAAGTGTTGGACCATGTGAGAGGCGGAGTTATTGAGCCTCCATCAAATGCATCCGCTGCTGCCAGGAACAAATGGATCGAGGAAGAAGTCAAAATAAAGAAGATCATCCAGATTCTATCGACAAGCGCTTGGTGGACTATGTTTCTGAGCTGAACACCTCCAAGGAAACCTACGATAGACTGGTGAGTTTAATTAAAGTTAATGATGCAAATCAAGTCCTGTTTCTTAGAAAAAAGCTGAAGGAAATTAAGAAGGGCAAAGATGAAAATATGCAAGCATATTTCTTAAGGATCACCGAGATCAAGAACAATCTCCTATCTATTGGGGAAGTAATTCCTGACAGGGAAATGGCACTCACAACTCTTGGAGGACTACCATCTTAATGGTATATATTCAAGACTACTCTCCTCAACAATAATGTAATTCCTAGATTTGAGGAATTAATGGCAAGATGCATTCAAAAGAAGCAAGGATGGAAGAACAGGGAAGACAGGTCATCTCGCTGCCTTTTCTTCTCATGCTAAAAGAAGAAACAATTCCGAGGCTAAATCCAAAGGAAAGGCTGGACCAAAGGGTGGAAGAAAAGGACGATGTTACCATTGCAATAAACCAGGTCATTATGCAAGGAAGTGTCCTGATAAAACAAACTCACACCGGGATGGTGATCAAAATCCCTCTCAAGGCAATCAAAGAAATGGCAGGTCAAATGGCCGAGTTAAAAGGAGTGTTGGAAATCAAGGAAGAGGACAACCATTCAAGAAGGCAAGAAATTCCAGGTATGAATCTAACATTGTTGACAATAAGCAAGATGAATATTATCTACCAGCTGCTCTATCTACCACTGCTCCCCCGAACTCGCTGGGAAATTGGCTTATTGATAGTGGTGCCTCAAGGCACTTCACTGGTGACAAAGAAGCTCTTTAGAATCTAGTAGAGAAAGAAACCAACCTGGAAATTGTTCTTGGAGACAATTCAAAATATCCTGTGAAAGGCATAGGAAATGTCACTCTTCAATTGAATCAGGGTAATACCATGCACTTACAAGATGTATTATATGTACCTAATCTCAAAAAGAACCTGGTGTCCATTTTGGCAATGGAAGACAAAGGCTACAAGGTAGCTTTCAGCAATGGCAAGGTACGTGTATGGAAAAAGAACTTTAAAGATGCTTTTACTCTTGGGTTTCGAGTTGATTCATTAGATCAAATCGGAGGAAATCCGTTGGGTGTCATGTCTTGTGACACACCTCTTCAGTCCGAACTATAGCATCGGAGGTTTGCTCACCTTCATTATAAAGCTCTACACAATGTAAGAAAAATGGTAACCGGGATGCCCGAGTTCAGATTAAAGCAAGAAGGTGTATGTCGAGGATGTGCCAAAGGAAAGCTCAAAAGGGGACCAGCTAAAAATAGAAAGTCTAAAAAAAAAGAATTTTAAAATTTAGAGAGTCTAAAAATAGAAAGTCTAAAAACAGAAAGTCTCAATATAGTAAATAACCTTGCATCAATTGGTAATCAAGTATTGTTGATGAAAAATCACTTCTTATGTTATCATTAATCAATCCTAATAGTTCAATCTCGACTTAATATTTTATCATTAATATTATTTTTATTTTTCTTATGATACTATTATATTATTATTAAAAATAAATTCAAGTCATTCAATCATGGCTCTCAATAATGTTCTCTTACACTCTCATTATTGGCATGGCATATTCCTCTTACACTCTAATTAATGCTCTTACACTCTCTTACATTCATTAAAGCACATCATAAAAGATTCTCTTACACTACCTTACACTCAATAAAACATGGCATAAAAGATTTCTCTTATGAACTCTTTAATGAATATGTTACACTCTCTCTTAAAAGCATAAGTTACAAGGGTTACAAAGGCATGAGTACCTCCCTCCTTAATGGCATGGGTTACATTTCCTAAATGGGCATGAGTCACTCTCTCTCTTGGCATGCAAGTTACTCCTCCTTTATGGTATGGATTTGTTGCTCCTCCTCTAAGAACCAGATTCGTCCTCCCCTCCCTCGTGTCCTGAATCCCACGAATCGGACACGATTTTCTAGGACACATGTATGATTCTTGTGTCCAGCGTGCCCTGGCACGTGGGATTCGATGGGCACGCGGGTCAGATTCTAAGGGCACGCAAGTCCCGATTTCAAGACACATGTCCCTCAAAAAAGTGTGTCGCGGGGCCTTTAAAGCCCGATTTCGGCCAAATTCTCACTCATTCTTGAGTGCCTCTCTTGCTATGGGTGTGTGGGAGCGACTAGCAAAGGGTTTGGGAGCATTTTGGAGGTGATTCAAACAACATGTAAGTGCATTTTGCTTCTATTTTTTTTACATCTTTGCTATAGCAGTTTGCATGTCCATTTTTTTTACAAGTTTGTGCATTTTTTTCTATATTTTTTCACAGCATTCATGGCTCAATCAAGGGCAGCAGGGAATGGGCAAAGGAAGGGAAAGAATGTCCCCATTGGTGATGCCTCTCTTGTTCCAATTTCATCGAGGTCTGCAAGTGTTCCCTCTATAAGAAGTGGGGCTGCAACAGCAGCTTCAAATGTTGAGAGTAAAATGAATTTAGAAAGACAACAGACTCAAGAAAGCAAATATCCCTTGTGGAAGTATGCCACAAGAGATCAACGGTTAGGCAGCAAGTTGAAGGGAGGAGGCAATGTTTCTTGGAAATGCAACTATTGCAACAATCATTTCAAGAGTACTTATTACTGCGTGAAAGTTCATTTGTTGGCCTTACCAGGTTGTGGAATTGGAGCATGTACACAAGTGTCTTTAGCTAAGAGGAAAGAAATGGAAAAAGAGGCCAATGTTGGTGTGAGAAGGGTGGCTACATCATCTAAAAAAAACAAGAATGATCAACCCCTTCATTTCTTGAGGAAAAGCAGCAACAAATTTCCATTTGAGAGTTTTGGTGGGGCTGTGGGTCAAGCAGCAAAATGAAAGGCAATGTCACTTGGTCAAATGGGCAAGATTTTTCAGAAAGAGAGACAAGAAGAGCTTGATATCACCATTGCATTATTTTTCTTTCTAAACTTCATATCCTTTAATGTTGCATGCTCACCTTTATTTCTTGAGATGTATCGAGCTTTAACTCAAGTGGCTCCATCAAGGTATGTGCCTCCTAGGTCGGAGAAGCTTAGAACCACATTGTTGACTAAGGCAAAAAAAGAGGTGGACAAAATGTTTGAGCCTATTAAATCAACATGGCCAACATTTGGGGTTAGTATTGTTTCTGATGGATGGGTATATCCAACACGCCACCCACTCATCAACTTCATGATGTCTTCCTTGAATAGACTAGTTTTCTTGAAATCAGTGGATGCACTTGGATAATACAAGGATGCACAATAAATTGGTGAGTTGTTCAATAAAGTTATTGAAGGTGTAGGTGTTGATTCTTGTGTGCAAATCATTTTAGACAATTCACCTGTTTGCAAGGCTACTGGCATGATTGTGGAAGCTAAATATCCATAAGTATTTTGGACACCTTGCATCGTCCATTCCTTGAATTTAGCACTTAAATCTATTGCTTTTGATGTGCCTTGGATTGGAAGTATTATTGAAGATGCATGGCATATCCGCAACTTTGTACAAAATCATACAAATGCCCTCACAACCTACAAGGAGTACACCCATCTATCATTGTTGGAGATTGCAAATACACGGTTTGCCTCTTCATTCATCATGTTGAAGAGGTTGAGGGAGGTCAACACTGCTCTTGAGGCCATGGTTATTTCAGAGTTTTGGTCTTTTTGGAGAAAGAAGATCAAGCAACCTCAAAAAGGGTCAAGGCAACAGTGTTAAATGATGCTTGATGGGAGAGGGTAGATCTCACTATTAAGATCATGGACCCTATCATTGCTTTGCTATGCTTTACAGATACAGACCAACCCATCATAGGAGAGGTTTATCAGAGATGGGATTCCATGATTGAGTCTGTAAGGACCATTATTTTACATAGTGAGTGCCCTGAGTATGAGACATCATCAGAGACCTTCTTCACCACCACACAGGATATCCTTGTCAATAGATGGGACAAGAATTGCACACCTTTGCATTGTTTGAATCACTCATTGAGCCCAAAATACTACAG
This sequence comes from Pinus taeda, assembly GCA_000404065.3. Classification (NCBI taxonomy): domain Eukaryota; kingdom Viridiplantae; phylum Streptophyta; class Pinopsida; order Pinales; family Pinaceae; genus Pinus; species Pinus taeda. The sequence continues at coordinate 26,994 of APFE030084850.1, forward strand.
CCATGAGTGGTTGGATGGTGGACCTTCCCACAAATTCCCTCCTCACATGGATGGTGAAATTTCATAGGGAAGGAAGGATGCATTGAGGCAGATATTTTAGGATAGAGCATCCCTTAATGAGGTGGAGGATGACTTTGCAAAGTTTTCCACTAACACTGGGTGATTTGCAGTCTATAATGTGATTAGAGACAGGGGGCTAAGAAGCCCTATTCTTGGTGGGCAACTCATAGGGCAACAAGCCCTCCTCTACAACAGCTAGCCATGAGGCTCCTCTCTAAGGTGACTTCATCCTCTTGTTGCGAGAGAAATTGGAGCACATATGGGAATTTGTATAGCATCAAGAAGAGCAGGTTTGAACAATCCAAGGCAAAGACAATGGTGTATGTGCACACCAACCTTCAACTCATTTACAAGTAGAGGGATGAGTGGTTGAAGGGAAAGACAAAGATGCAAGATGTCTTTCCTGATGATATGGGTTTGGACAGCAATGTTGAGTTGGCATTGGCCAACTTGGATCTTAATGACCCAGTGCTAGAGCATGTCACTTTTGATGATGGTGATACTCTTGAGGGGTCATTCTCCACACAAGCATACGCAAACATTACATTGGATACAGAGGAGGAGGATGTAGCAGAGAAGAGCAGTGGTGACCATGACAGTGATGTTGATTTTGATGATGATGATGATTGATGAGCTACCTACTACCTTGTAGTTGTTTTATATTTGCAATTTATATTTACCAGTGGTATTGCTACTAACTATGTAACACATTTTGATTATGATGACTTAACGAGAAAACTGCAGTTTCTTGTCTTTTTCCTATTGGATCATTGATGAATTTGTCACAATTGTATTTGTATGCATAATGTTACATTGTACAACTTACAAATTTTAAATTTACAATGTAGAATCTAGATCCATGTCTGAATTTGTATCATGAATGAGAATTTGTCTAAGAAATATCTATTTAGTATTAATTTTTAACATATATATATATATATATATATTATATATATATGTTAATAAACTAATATATAACATGTCCTACAAGTCTTGTTTTTAGGGGTCTACCTGCCCGTGTCAGACATTCCAATTTGCGTGTTCCGTGTCTCATGGCAAATGACTTAGCTCCTCTTATATATATATCTGCCTCATTCTTTCTCCTCTCGCTACTTATGCATTGTGAAAGAAAAATTCTAACTTGAGAGAGAGTTGAAGAAGATTGTGAGAGAGAGACTTGGAGAGTAAGAACACAACTTGGTGAGCCAAGGTTGATCGAGTGCTTCAGTGTTTCAGTGTTGATTCAGTTGAAGGGACGGTTGATTCAGTGTGTGGGTTTGTTGTTGCTACCAGTGATCATCATGCTACAGCTTGCTCAGATTTGGGAAAACTTAATCATTCTCATGATCTCTCATTGTACTTTGTATCTTTGCAAATAATTGATTTCTAATAGAAGAATAATCTGGTTGGGTTTTTCCTTGGTCATTGGATCTAAATTATGTGTCTCATTTTTGTTCTTGGTTGTCTTCTATTGTGCAATTGATTTACGTTCTACCTACAATTGCTTATCTAATATTGCAGCATAAAAAAAGTGCAATAAATGATTGTTACAGTCTAGAACATCAAAATTTCAACAGAAAAGAGGGTCATAAAACGATGATTTTCCTGGGCCATATTGGCCGAAATCTGTTGCGCACAAAGCCTGATTTGTTGGGGGTCAATTTGACTTAGATTTGCTGAGACAAATTGTTGTAGCTATTTTCTATTGTAAAGATTGACTGTAAACTAAATTTCTGAAGTTGAATCAAAGCCCATTGTTTGTTGATTTCCCCACACTAGGGTTTCCAAGGTATATCTATGTCATTCTTTTATGTGTGTTTGTCTTTGTGAGTTTTTCTTACGCTATTTATGCTAGTTAAGAGCCCAAAATATTTGTTGTTACAAATCAATTTAGAAAGAATCTTTCATTTTTGTTCTATAAATATTTGTTGCACATCAAATCTGTAGCTGGCTTTTTCAAGAATTAACAACTCCCACCACAACCATAATGGCCAAGTTGTGGCTTAACACTTCATTCATTCCATTGGATGTGAGTGGCTTTCAGGGAGCTCCTCACAAGCTACCTAAGAAATATGAAGTGTGGCTGCCCAAAGTTCAATGGAACTGACGCAATCACGACTGAGAAACATATGGATGAGTTTTACTGGTGTGTTGGTGGGAAGAGGATATAGTCATGATGTTGTTTGCCCTATCCTTAAAAGGAAATGCTAGAGATTGGTACCTACACTCGTCTGCATGAAGCCTTAAGAACTAGGACCATCTCCTTGAGACATCTAACAAGAGATGGGCCATCGTGAAGGAAGGCATGCAACTCTTGGCTAGGTTCGAAAAATCTAAGAAAACTAATATTGAAAGTGTCAAACACAACAAAGAAGCTCTAAAAAATAAAATAGAATATGATTTGAGAGGAAACAATCTTCTCATGATGTACATCCGTCAGAGGATTTTATAGCCACCACTAACCAACAAATAAATACTGGTTAAGATAGATAATAGTAAAGGATAAACATGACACTGACTACCAGATGAGGCAATCATAGAAATAAGATATATTATGAAACAAACACAAAAAGAAGGTCCAAGAAAAAAAATAGAATATAATTTGAGGAAACAATCTTCTCAAGATGTACATCTGTCAGAGTGTATTGTCTTCATCCGCTTAGGAGACATAAGGGGATGATTTTGCTAGCCTAATTGAGTTCCTGTAGGATAGGACGAAAAAATTAATCAAGGGAACACAATTCGCCTAGGAGAAAACCTTATTAAAGCTAAAGAGGGAAAAAGGGGGCATGGGTACTAGGCTAACGAAAAGTCACTTTTAAATTTTAAAGTGATAAAACCCACTAAAGTGACTTTATTAAAATAGAAGGTAAAAAGGTGGCAAAAGAATTAAATGAGTTATAAAAAGGGGAAAATGAGGAGTCACTCCTCATTCTTGCATTTGTTCACTTAAGAAATAGAAATTTTGGAGAGCTCTTGAGAAAGAGACTAGGGTTTTTAAAAACCCTCATTCTAGTTGTTGGTTCCAGTTTTGAAACTATACACCCTAGCTAGTATTGGAGCAGAATCACTAAGATTTCGACATTAGGCTTCATTGTTGATGAAAGCAAAGGCAGGGGCAGAAATGGAGAAGATTTGAAGGTGTTATCAATTGATTTTATCACTTGCATTTTGGTATTCTCTACCCTCTTAAAGAAGTCGAGTTTATGCCCATTTTGGGTGGCCATTTATTGGAGGAAACAAGCTATTAGTGGATCAAGTTATCCCTGAGCAGTGGATCAAGTTATCTTTGAGCAGTGGGTCAAGATATCGCCAAACAGTGGGTTGGGTTAATTCCTGTAGATCGTTAGCCGAGTTCTATCATTTAAAAATGGCTAAGTGCAGCCATTTGAGAAGGTCGAGTTTAGTTGCTTAAGGGGGTCGAGTTATGAACTTCATTGGCTGAGTTTGTACCCACCAAAAGAGGTTGAGTTGACACTTTGAGGACTGAGTTGGATTACTGATAAAATTTTGGGTCAAGTGTACCATTTTTGAAGGTTGTGTGAGTACCCTTGTCTGATGTTGTTTTCATTGGAGAGTCACTACATTGCTGTAGTTGTTGGAAGGAGTCACAACCATCCTGAGAGGCGTATTGTTATAGTCTACATTGTTGGAGCTGCTAAAAGAAGTGTTTGTTATTTTGGAAGATTGTGTTGTTGGAGTGTACCCTAGGTTCCTCGTTCTTTTTGCATTGTAAAGTCTTTATATCAGCTAACAAATTTGGAGTTATATTGTTGTTGTAAATGCTATCAGTGGATTGTCCTATCTCTGAGTGCAAGATAAATTATATGTTCTTGATTTAGAGTTTTTATTAGTATCTTTTGGCACTGTGTATTTCTGTTTACAATAAAATACAAAAAAGTGCACCTACAGCCACATGCATACAAATTGTTTGATGAAACACCACAATGGAAAACTCAGACAAAGCTTGGAAATTTTAGTGGTAATTTTGAGATATTCCTAGGGGGCATCTTACAATGGTATCAGAGCATGGTCTTGGGCAGTTGTGTGTTTTGAAGGACAATTTATAGCATCAGTTTGATGAGTTACGAAGACCACCAATACATTACCATAAGAGAAGCCATCAAGTTAGAGAACCCACTTCAATTTGGGAGGAAGAAGAAATTCCTGAAGAGGAAAAAAAGGAGGAAGTAGAGTCTGAAAAAGGTGGGACAGTCATGGGAGACAAGGAGAACCAAGAATTTATCAACTTGATTAGCATCCTAAATGATTTGGCTAAGGGACAGAAGGTGATCTTGGAGTTGATGGGGAAATTAGTCAATAATGGAGATTCTACCAAGATCTCGTTGGGGGAGCAGCAGGAGGGTCCCATCAATGGCGAAGTATCTAATGGTGGAGAAAGCAGCCATGCACACACAACCATGCAAATCCACCCACACATACACAGCAAGTCATCTAGACCCACTACGCCACAATTTTTAAATCAGACAGCAGCCGGCCAAGTGGAGCAGGTTGATCCAGATGAGCCTTTTGGGGCATATTTGGAGGAATATAGTAGGCAAGGACGAGACTTTCAAGTTGTCATGACTTTCACAGACTTCTGCAATTTCAAGATGAGAAACAAGCCTAAAGGAGCCAAGAGGGCTATGATGCAGAACCAGGATCTTCAGAAAACACTAGGGAAAGTGACCATCCTATGTTTTGATGGATCCTCAAAATGTTCAACTAGATCATGGGTTAAGAATTTGGACACGTATTTCCAGCTCCATCAGATGACAGAAACAAATGCCATTAATCTGGCTACCTTACACTTGGACGGTGAGGCCCATGAATAGTGGTAGCATGGGTTAGTGACTTTGGGTCATGCTGGAATAACAACATACGATGAGTTTACACATAAGCTCATTAAACGTTTTGACAACACAGACCCAGAGATTCAATTCAAAGAGCTAGCACAGCTCAAGCAAACTGGTAGTCCAAAGTCATATATCTCAGATTTTCAGAGGCTATCAGTGATGGTGGCCGATATATCTGATGCTCAGTTAGTGCTGTTGTCTGATGAGTGGCTATCTGAGCCTCTGCTAGGATGGGTTAAGGCTTACAAGCCTGCCACTCTACAGGATGCAGTCAGTAGGGCTAGAGACATGCAGGATGTTGTTCCTAAAAGCAGATTTCCTCCTACACCATCCAACCCCCAAAAGAACAAAGAAGTTAAACCCTTTCAAAAAAAGTGGATGAAGAAACCAAAGATGGATGAAGAGACCCAGAAAGAACTGAGGAAGAAACCCAGTCAGGAGCCTTGAGCACCAGGGCACAGATGTGCAGGGAAGGACAAGGTAGGCAAAGCCATCACATTGAGGTTTATTCAGATAGTGACAGGGATGAGGACGATGAGGAGTCGGTGCAAGAACAAGGACACCAGGCCACAGGTGAGGAGACATCACAGGCTGGGGCTAAAGGCCCTTCTATTGCATCCATGTCAAGACTTCCTAGATAACACACATTCAGAGACAGGGGGGTTCTGTTGGGACATAAGGTGATAGTGTTGATTGACAGCGGGGCATCCCACAACTTTATAGACACAGCTATGGTGGATTGGAGGGAGATTCCGACATAAGAATTTGAGGCCTTTGCAGTGGTCACCAGATGGAGTGCACTAGGTGGATTCCCAATCTGAAAATAACCATGGGAAATTACATATTGACAGATGATTTTTTTTTGGTGGATGTACCGAATACCAATGTGCTACTTCGAATTCAATGGTTGTATTCCATTGGGAGGTACACTAGAAATCAAAAGAGGATGGAGATGGAGTTCACAGACCATGATGGCAAAAAGATAGCTTTGCGAGCCATGCATCAGCATTCACCCAAGATAGTGCCATCTGACAGCATGGAGGCAGTGTTGTGGCATGGAGGCATAGAATGGGCAATTCAACAATTGAGTGTTATATTTCTCACAGGAAGCCACCAGACCAGCCTTGACAGTATCCAGAGGATATCCAAGCATTGCTCCAAAAATAGAAAAGATATTTGGCAATATTCATCCAGGTAAACCACCATATAGAGGATTTGAGCATGTCATAGAGTTAAAGGAGGGGGTTCAAGCAGTCATAACCAACCCCTACCGTCATCCCAAGGTATACAAGGACGAGATTGAAAGAACCATCAAAGAGTTCTTGCAGTTGAATCACATTCGTCCTAGTTCCAGTCCTTTTGCTTCTTCCGTGGTGTTGGCCAAGAAGAAAGATGGCACCTTGAGGATGTGTATTGATTACCGGCACTTAATCAGAAAACAATTAAGAATCATTATTTGAATCCAAGGATTGATAAGCTGATGGATGGATTGAAGGGAGCCAAATACTTCTCGAAGATAGATCTTCACTTTGGCTACCATCGAATCAGGGTTCAAGAATAGGATATCCTGAAGATTGCTTTTTGATGCCATTATGGACACTATGTGTTTTTGGTTATGCCATTTGGGCTAACCAATGCCCTCACTAAATTTCAATCTTGCATGAAACATGTGTTCAATAAAACAATTGTGGAATTATCTGTTGGTTTTCTTTGACGTAATACTCATTTACAGCGGGATTTGGGAGGATCATCTCAGGCATTTGGATGAGGTGTTGAGAATTCTAGAAGAACAACAACTCTATACAAAAGAGTCCAAATGTGAGTTTGGTATGATTGAGATGCTTGATTTGGGGTACTTGATCGGTGAGAACAAGGTCCAGGTCCAGGTACACCAGGGGAAAATCAAGGCAATCATCGAGTGGCCTACCCTAAAGAATGTGACAAAACTAAAAAGCTTCCTAGGCCTCTGAACCTATTACAAAAAGTTTGTTAAGGGGTTCTCACAATTGATAGCACCTCTTACAGACCTCACTAAGAAGGGAGCTTTCAGTCGCACAGAGGAGGCACAAGCAACCTTTGAGAAGATGAAATAGGTGATGAGTTCATGCCCTTTGCTAGCATTACCAGACTTCACTCAGCCATTCGTGCTTAAGTGTGATGCTTCAAGGACTAGGATAGAAGTTGTATTGATGAAAAATAACCATCCCATTGCTTTTGAGAGCAACAACCTCAAGGAATATGAGTGGCATTACTCGATAGTACTTATTGGGGAATAAATTTAAGGTGAAGACATATTGTAATAGCTTATGGTTCCTCATGGAGGAGAAAGAGTTGAGTGAGCGACAGCAAAAGTGGATCAGTAAACTTCAAGCATATGATTTTGAGATCGAGTATGTGAAGAGAAAAACCAATGTAGTAGCCAATGCCCTTTCCAAAATACCACCCACTCTCTCTCTCATGGAGATTTCAGCTGACTAGAAATCTCTTCTACAGGTTGAGTACTTCAAGAACAAGTTCGCTTTGCGAGATCCTTGATGGGCTAACCCAAGATGACAAGTAGCGTGTTATTGATGACATCATCTATTACAAAGACAAGATCTGTACCAAGATCCTAGCTTAAGGAAAGGATCATGCATGTAGCGCACAGCTCACCACTGGTAGGGCACCCTGGGTACTTGAAAACATACATGAAGATTAAGGAAAGGTTCACACAGAAGGGCCTTAAGACGGATGTGTTGAGATTCGTAAGAGAGTGCAATATCTGCCAACAAAATAAAGCATAGCATACTCATTCGGTAGGGTTACTTCAGCCACTTCCCATTCTAGAACAAAAATGGGAAATCATTTTGATGGACTTCATCACGGGGTTACCTCAAGTGCAAGGGAAGGACTACATTTATGTGGTCGTTAACCAGCTCACTGAGTTTGCACACTTCTTTGTTATACATTCTCAATATTCGGCATCACAGGTAGCGGAGTTATTCTTCAGGGAAGTAATCCAATTGCACGAACTACCAAAAACCATTGTCAGCGACAAGGACAACAAATTCATGGGAGGATTTTGGCAGGAGTTGTTCAAGTTGGTTGGCACAGAATTAACACCAAGTACTAGTTACCACTCGCAGACTGATGGGAAAATTGATATAGTCAACAAATGGTTGGAGGGCTATATGAGAAACTATGTGTCGAGCCAATGGAAAGCTTGGATAAAGTGGTCGCACTTGAGAAAGCATTGTTATAACAATACTTACCAAATATCGATTGGGATGACTCCCTTCAAATCCATGTATGGTTATGATGCACCAACATTTGTAGATCGGGTGTTTGGAAACAATAGGGCACCTATAGCTAAGGACTGGATTCAAGAAAGCCAAGACATACTATGACTCCTCAAAGAAAATTTGCAGATGGCTCAAAATCAACAAAAGATCTATGCAGATAGACATTGGGTGGAGCATAGCTTTGAGGCTGCGGACCTGGTGTATCTTCATCTGCAACTCCACCGACAATCATCAGTTAAAAGGAAGCGGGTAGTGAAATTGAAACCCAGATTCTATGGACCCTACAAGATTGCGAGGCATATAGGAGAGGTGGCCTATGACCTAAAGCTTCCAGAGGGCTGTAAGATACATAATCTCTTCCATGTTTAATGCCTCAAGAAGGCTCTGGGGCAGCACATTGCCACTTCTACTGAGCTTCCACCATTGGACGAAGAAGGGGAGTTGACTATAATTCCGAAAGAAATTTTGGAGGTAAAATAGCAAAAACTAAGAAACAAGACCATTAAAGAATATCTGGTCAAATGGAAAGATTTGCCTAACGAAGATGCCACTTCGGAAGGAGAACAAGTGCTCTAACATCTTGGACTGAATTTGCTTGAGGGCAAGCAATCTTGCGCAAGGAGGATTGTAATGTCCCCATCCACTTCGCAAACATAAGGGGATGATTCCCCTAGCCTAATTAAGTTCCCATAGGGTAGGAAAGGAAAATTAATCAAGGGAACACAATTCGACTAAGAGAAAACCTTATAAAAACTAAATGGGGAAAAAGTGCGGATGGGTCTTAGGCTAACGAAAAGTCACATTTAAATTATAAAATGAAAAAACCCACTAAATTGACTTTATTAAAATAAAAGGTAAAAAGGTAGCAAAAGAGTCAAATGCATTATAAAAAGAGGAAAATGAAGAGTCTCTCCTCATTCTTGCATTTGCTCACTTGAAAAATAGAATTTTTTGAGAGCTCTTGAAAAAGAGACTAGGTATTTTAAAACTCTAATTCTGGTTGTTAGTTTCAGTGTTGAAACTATACACCCTAGCTAGTATTGAAGCGGAATCACTCAGATTTCGACATTGGGTTTCATAGTTGATGAAGGCAAAGGCAGGGGCAGAAATCGAGAAAATTTGAAGGTGTTATCAATTGATTTTATCACTTGCAGTTTGGTATTCTCCACTCTCTTATAAAGGTCCCCGAGTTTATGCTCATTTTGCATGGCCATTTGTTGGAGGAAACAAGCTGGTAGTGGGCCGAGTTATCCCTGAGCGATGGGCCAACTTATCTTTGAGCAGTGGGTCAAGATATCACCAAGCAGTGGGCCGGGTTAACTCCTATAGTTTGCTGGCTGAGTTCTATCATTTAAAGAGGGCCAAGTGCAGTCATTTGAAAGGGCCGAGTTCAGTTTCTTAAGGGGGTCGAGTTCTGAACTTCATTGGCTGAGTTTGCAACCACAAACAGAGGTAGAGTTGACTCTTTGAGGACTAAGTTGGATTGCTGAGAAAATCCTGGATCAACCGTACCATTTTTGAAGGCTGTGCGAGTACCCTTGTCTGCTGTTGTTTTCATTGGGGAGTCACTACATTGCTGTAGCTGTTGGAAGGAGTCACAGCCATCCTGAGAGGCGTATTGCTGAAGTCAATGCTGGAGCTGCTAAAAGAAGTCTCTGTTATTTTGGAAGATTGTGTTGCTGGAGTGTACCTCAGGTTCCTTGTTCTTTTTGCATTGTAAAGTCTTTATATCAGCTAACAAATTTGGAGTTATATTGATGTCGTAAACGCTATCAGTGAACTGGACTGTTTCTGTGTAGAAGATAAATTATATGCTGCTGATTTAGAGTTATGATTAGCATCTTTTGGCACTGTGTATTTCTGTTTACAATAAAATAATAATAATAAATGCACCTACAGCCACATGCATACAAACTGTTTTACGAAACACTACAGTGACAAACTCAGACAAAGCTCGGAAATTTTAGTGGTAATTTCAAAATATTCCTAGGGGCCCCACTAACCAGGAAATAAATGCCAATAGATGTAATAGTAAAGGATAAACATGAGATTAAAATCCTGGATGCTCCATGGAACATCAAGTCCAGGGAGATGGCTTATTAATTGAATTCAGGTACAAGCTATGAACAACATAGGGATGAGCTTCAGATGAAGCAAGAACAAGATGATGACAAAATTGGTCTAGTGTCCACCTTTGTTGAGCTAGAAGTTCACGGTATTTCAGTAACAAAACTAAGAAGATAATATTATTTTTCTTAAAATGAGCAAACTCGATTGAGAACCTATTGGCCACCTATTTGACAAGAAACTTCTAAAGATCCCTGAAATTTCCAAGTATAAAAGAGCATGTAATGCATAAATATGACTGTAATAACAGCCAGAACTAACCTCACAATTTAAAGATGATAAAGCAAAAGAAGACTGTACATCACTCAGCATATATATATGCCACAATACCAAACAAGCCAAATATTCTAATACACCTTTGATACTTAATTGCAAGGCATAAATTCAATTGATGAAATAATCTTGTATGCAGGCAAGACAACATGAATTCAACCAAAGTCATATGCAAGGCATGAAGACATGAACTAAAACAAATTTGTATGCAAGGCATCAATTTAATTAAACTAAATTTATATGCAAGGCATCAATTTAACTAAACCAAATTCATATACAAGGCATCAATTTACAGATTAATTAAATGAAGCTGATGTGCTCCTATACTTCAACCAAGTCCAGAAATGCAAATGGAATTCTAGGATACATAGAACTAAGTTAACTTTCTGACCTTGCTGATCAGAAGGAGAAAGCAATGCCATTATCCTTTCTACAAGAACCTGTATTGTTCAACCAAAGGCATTGAGTGATATTTCTGTTAAAATATTAACAAAGCAGCAAAGAACAAATCAATTAGCCCAAGTAAAATTGGATAGATGCAGCAAATCTAATTTCAGTCACAACCATTCAGATACCATCACAACTCATCCCCATGTAATCCACAAATGTGATCAACATGACAATGTTCACTAAAACTGAAAACAAAAAATATTTGTACAAAGAAATTTTGTCAGAACAACAGAAAATTGTTGGTTCAAACTCAAAAAGACCACACCAATTGCAATGCTGGGGCAACACCACAACTCGGTTGATTTGTTCAGGCATATGACAGCCAAACTTCATTCCCATGAATAATAAATTGCAGTTCAATCAAAACTGCTGAACCTGAAAATACAGACCTGTTTCTTCCCGTGCCTTGCTAATCTGACGCGACTTAAGACATCCTTTAGCTCTTTTATACGAAAAGTCAATAGCTTTTCCTGGAAAAGGCCAAACAGCAGACTAAATAAATAGCTTGCAGACTTCTTGAATTAAGCAAGGTGCAAATATGATCTAAAAATTGGAAATGACTTCAATATACCCACCTAGGGCCTGTTATGTAATATCCTATTGAATATAAGGATAATAAAATAGCTCAATTATTAATCTACCATTGATATGGGAGAGCATGTGATCTAATGTACGTTTATTATGTGCATTTCTGGATCATATATGATCATAAACAATTATGCTGTGTCTCCATCCCGTAGAATCTAAATTCAATCTTATGTGACATTTCAAAGAAGGGAGAGAAGGGAATGCAATGCAACCATCTAACCTGATTTTAAGATATATTGAAAGAATTACACTATCTGAGATATGACTGTTGAGAATAAGACCACTTCCAGCATAACACTTATTCTAGACTTCTCAATGGAAATCAGGGCAAACAAGTGAGCACATCAGAAATAGAAGAACAGTGAGCATAAGAAAGTGTGGAAAATTTATGGCTAAAAGGTTTGATGCAATTACTTGTTTCTCTGTTATTATCATATAACAACTATTATTCTTAGGACGCAGCTGGATAATTCCGGCACCAGGTATTCGGACGAATTACAATATCCAAAGGTATAAATATGCATCACATTAGTTATTTGAGACTGACTTGGCATGGACTATAAAAACATTGATAATGCATTGGAAACGTTGATAGCATATTCCATGAATTGCATTTTTAACAAGGAAAAAAAATTAAATTCGCTACCTTCCAAGCTGCAGGTAGCCGTGCGGATAGATTAGAACAAGAGCTACGATATCACAAATATATAAACTGGCTAAGTGTAATGCTCATGTGTTAATGCATTTAGTATCTTCGTTTAATGAAGTTATGTAACTTAAGTTCACATCTTAGATAACATTAAGTCATTATCATAGTAAGGTTAAGTTTTTGCTTACTGTAATAAGGTGGTTGTACAAGGCATGTCTCTCTCATGAGACATATTTAAGTATTGGCATTTCCCATATTGAATAACATCAAGTAAAATGTCTCTTTTTTCTCTGTCTCCAAATAATTCTGGACTCATCTTGTCCCTTTCCGTAATTCTGCTATGGTGTATGTGCATCATCTGACATGGAATCAGAGCCACAGAGTGTTGGCAGGCACAGTGAAAGTCCAAAAAGGCCAACAAATCATGTGAGCACATGACATATAATGTGGCCAAGGCATTTGGTACACATTGAAGCAGATGACAACAACATAGCAAAGGCACCAACAATAAAGGAGATAAGTCATTTACTTTTTATCTAATTATAAAAGAAGTTTGAAATTTTTTATGGGCCTAAGTATTAAACTTGGGAAATTAAAGGAAAAGAATAAGCAGGTGGTAAGTTTAAGGTTTGGAAAATTGACGGTCAGTACAACCATGACCTCCAGTGGCGACAGGGATGACAAACATGCAGCTAGAGGTAGCACATTGACAGGCAGCATTCACTAATGGCTGGTGGCAATCCGAGCAAAGAAACATTGCAGCAGTAAAGCCACGAGAGAACAAGAGGGCTTCCTCACGTGCTCAAAGACTCTCTAACATGCAGGCAAGCACACTTTGGCAGAAGGAAGTTAGCTGTGGTCACAACTAAGGGAGATATCCTATGTTGCATGATTTTTGCAACATGGCAACAGAAGGAATGAGCAAACACATGCCCAGAACAGCTAGACCACACCCCCAAATTTTTCAGGGGACAGAGGGTTGGGAATGGCAATCTGTCAAATTATATATACATCTATATACAAAAAATTTAAAATTAAAATCACAAAAAACATGAATGGAAAAATATAACTAGTTTACTGCATAAATATCAGCTTTTAGAAATAAGCAACACAGCAGCAGACATTCAATTTGGCATATCCAGGAAAGTCACCTCCTCCTATTCTCTAGTGCAAATCCTTCTAAATCCTTGCGCACTTGTGGTCTCCTATTTCTTACGACACAAGCCCTTAAATCTGCGCACAAACTCCTAAATCCTTGCGCACTTGTGATCTCCTAATTTCTTAGGACACAAGCTCTCAAATTTGTGCTCTCCACAATCAAAGATGATCTCACAACCATTGTGTATATTATGTGCCTTCGTCCTCCTCTTTATAGACCCAATTTGACCATGCAAGGAAGGCCCAATTCAATTTTAGAAGTCAAGTTCTGATAGTGAGTTAATTGAGAGTGATAAGATTTCTCTTTCCAATCAACACTTGGAGTCTTAAACCATTCCTCCTTCAATCAAGACTGAAGACTAACTTGCTCTAACTAAACTTGTAACTGCCACCTCATTCTGTAGTCAAATTGATGAAGACTCCACTTGACTGAAGCTCCAACTCTACGCATGCTATCTTGATGATTATTTCAGTAAACTGGAAATAAACTCATCCTAACCGAAGTCTAACTCATGAGCTCACACTCATACTGGGAGAAAGACAAATCGAGATCTTCACTAGCTAAGGCACAAACCAGAAGACCTTTACTCGCTACATTTTCACCAATAACATGCAAAGGTTGCGGTGTTATACGACATGCGAGCGAGTTAGGTGGAGGATGACACAATAGTTGGTGCGTCTGAGTGGAAGTTTTGTGGGCTCCACACTATGCATCATTAAAGGAGAGGACCTGAGGGTCCAAGAGATATGGCACTATGGAAAATGTTGTGCACCCCGGATTTCCTTCGAATTCAGATACAAACAACAGCAACACAAAGCACTAATGGGGTAGGGTTTTCTGGGACCTACGATTATAAGCCCACATGGATGCCATGTGGTGGTGTGTTGCTGATGTGGTGACATGTGATTGGCCGAAATTTCAATGAGCACATCTTTAATCCGCGAGTCGCATTGAGATAAAGATTATATCACCAAAAAACTCTCGATGAACTTTATATATTGGTGATATCATAAATTAATCCCGCAAGTTTTGGAGGAGGATTTTTGTAAACCCATCTTCATAGTGAGACAATGGAGGTTGGGTTAGTTAGAAGTAACACCTCGCACAGCCCAAGAAGTCCAAGGGGTGGGAGGGAGCATTACATCTTGGTAGTTGTATTTGTTGACTAATAATCATCTAAATGCAAATCTAAAGTCGTTAACATTATTTATCGTTTATATTAGATTTGGGACAAACATCCACTAGCACCTAACCTTCTTTCTCATGTGAATATAAATGGTTTGTGCTATTGTTTCTAACCAATTAACTTTAAGGCATTTAATCACTTATTGGAACTATCGTCCACTTAACTATTATACATGGTTTCATCAAAGTACATCATAAGCTTGTATGGTCAATGGTCATAATTCACTTAAGGAGGTTAACATTTATAAATAAGGATTACCCCCTCAATTTCTAGGAGTTGGCCTAAAGTGAAGGGGAAATAGTACTAAGGTGACAGTGCTACATTTCCCATTTTGTTTCCCTAGTTAACACCTATGTTGTGACTATTCACAAGGATGCTAATTTAGGTGTTAACATAGCCCAACCTTTACACTCCTCTACAACCATCCATTTCTCTTCCAAGCACACAAGTTACTCTCCCATAGCTTATTTGGTCATTTTCAGATTGTTATATTAATCTAAAACTTGAGGATTGCAGCATTAGAACTTCGGTAGTGTCTGAACATGAGCATAGTAAAAGTGTGAATGGTTTGTGGTGAAAAATGACAATGTTTCCCACAAGAATGGAGGAAGAACAAATTCCCATGAGGTCGTAGGGATGGATTTCCATGAGGACGGAGGCCACTTACACTTCCTCATGATTGTATGCAGCCCCATGTCTCCATGACTATGTAAGGTAGACATTTCTCACCAACCACCACATGCATTCAATGATTGGCTTCTAAGCCAATGGTGGTGGATGAGAGTTAAATAAAGCATGAGATGAAATGGTAGGAGTTCCTATGAAACATCGGATTACTTATCCCTCAGGGTGCTCTTTCATCTTCCCCTCTAGTGTGCTCAGCCCCTCTCACACTCTTTCAAACCATCTTGGACCTTTATACTAAGTTTCAATATAAATACTTACATGTCTCAAGCACACCACGAAAAGCCTACCATGTGATACATAGAGAGCATATTTACCACAATCACATGCCTAGCCATTCACTAGTCAAGCCTTGGCCTTGAGCTCCACACTAGGAATCCATACAAATATATTTACATCATTTACACATAGGGTCATTTAATGATGCTCGTATGGCATGACTCCCATCATTATAACCACTTATTTACAAGTTTTAAATAATTTGATGTAATAATACGAAGGGTCAAAATCAAGGTATTACCATAGTTTTAAGATCGAAATCAAGTTTTGAACAATCCCATCTATCCAACCAAATTTTGAGCCAAAACCAGATCAAACCAGATTCAACAAATTCGATTTAAAAAAAAAAAACACATGAGATAATTAGTTTTCAATGAAAAAAATTGTTTTAAGATTCCAAAACATTAGAGATAAAATATGCAAAGTTTATTCACCTATATACCATGTAAGGGTGCATATATCAAAATGGCACAGAGTACAATACCTATCAACAACAAAATACATAATCGATGACGCTCTAAATGGCCTCTAGAGCCACGGACTATAAATCATTGATCAACATGATCACTCACCAAACTCACCACTGATTCACCACTACTAGAAATGGGATAATCAAAAAGAGTTACAAAAGCATCATCTTGCTCAAAGTCTTCAAAAGTTCAAACTCGGATTCCTCAACCTTATAGTATGGCAGAAATTGAAAAAGCAACATGCCTAACCAATGATTTTGATTTGAGTGAAGGGTGCATCTCCTCAATCTTATAATATGGTTGAAAACGCTTAACATGACTAACCAATTATTTTAGATTAAATGAAGGGTACATTTTTGTTAAGGCCATGGCAAAGGAGTTCAACAATCAATACCACCAATATCAAAGAGTTCAATAATCAATACCACCAACATCTAGGTGCATAAAAGGCTTCATGCTCTTGATTAAATGTCAATACCATACCCTCATACATGAGAGAATTCAATGAAAATGTTCCAATCCTACAAATCCTAAAATCCTAAAAATTGTTAAGTCTACTAAATTTTGAGTGGGATATGAAATTCTACTTTATCCATATGAAGTACGATAAGGTTGAAACCATTCTCAAACATCCTGAAACAATTAATGATAATGTTAAAAGATTAAGTAAAAGTTGACATTTCCTTGATCTTTAAGAATTTAACATTACTATTGATTGCCAACATTGCTAGGGATGAGTTAGATTTTTTTTTAGGTTTAGGGGTTTGGGGGGGTAATTGCTGGTTTTATAGACAAGAGGGGTTGTTTTGGGAGGGAAAAAACCACTTGTTTCCTCCAAAACCACCTTAAAAATAGCCACCATGGGTCCCGGACACCCCCCTCACATGTGAGATCTAAACGATCGATTAAGATCGAAACTAGTCGACTAGGGCCAGTTTGCAACAATTAGGTACCAAACCGGCCCTCCAACCACCATGGGTCCCAAACACCCCCCTCACATGTGAGATCTAAACGATCAATTAAGATCGAAACCAGTCGATCAGGGCCAGTTTGTAACGGTTAGGTACCAAACCAGCCCTCCAATTGGGTTTTTCTACTAGTAGCGACATATGCATGTTCAAACCAAAGACTAGTGAAATTGGTGATTTAAAATTAATGATCAACAATTACTTGTTGAAATCTACATTTTACACTTGAAAGGTTAAAGGTTGCAATATCATTCTCATGTATTCTTCATTAGAATCAATTGGTACTTTAACCATGAAATTAGAAAATTATTTAACAATATGCTATAAAAGGAAGAAAATGACATAACAATACCAAGAATTGCAGTGAAGCTATCTCATCAAGAGATATAGATGACGTGCCAAATATTGTTGAATTTCCACGACACTCAAGAATTTGGGTTTGGTCTTACATCTTTGACACAAACACACTCAAATGCCCCAACAATTCTACTTTGCACAACGGAATAAACACATCAATAAACCAACTAGTGAACAATAGACAATTTTCCACTTTTTCAACCCAACTTCATTATATGAAAAATATTTAATACAATAGTCTGGGCTCCCATACCAGGGATTATGTCCCTCATACAATATGCCCTAATACAAGACAACTAGGGTTATGTATCAACAACTATGATAACAAAACTGCCCTGAACAAGATACAACTAACCTACTCTTGTCAGTGCGCATCCACAGTCCTTTCAATCCACAAACCTTGAACACTTTTGTTGGTCCTTTTGCTTCCCAATTTGCAGCTCCTCAATATGCCTCTATCAATGAACTATGCTCCTTTAAGTCACTAAACTTCGCTCCAAACAATTTTGCCCTCTAGCTGCTCCTTAGTCATTCAAGAATGCAACACATAGGGACTTTGTTCAGTTGTTCACAACTCCATTTGTGAACAGCTCTTTGGTCTACCCACTTTTGCCACTTAGCTGCTACAAGATGACAAGTCAAGGGCTTGGAGGTTGCCCTTCTTCTCACTGAAGATGTCCTTCTTGTTAGAGAATCTAGGGCTAAGTAGTGTTGTGATGATTCTCTGAGACTTGATAACAATTTGTGATTCACTTTTACAATTTATCTTGTTAATATTATTATTGTGTGTGTTTCATCATACTGCTACCAAAACAAAATAACAAGAACAAAGAATTTGGATCTTTGCCAGGGACAAACCCTCTCCACTCTTGAGAGGAAAACCCTTTGCAAGATTTCTCTTATTGAAGCTTCTTATTTGAACAACTGCCAAACCCTAGACCCTTGACTAGGATATCCTCCAAGCATAAGTCAAATCCTTCCTCTTTCTACATTGTCACTTTTGGCACTTCGTCTTCTAGGTTAGGAAACCCTAGAATATTAGGGCTTCTTTACTTCATTATAGATAGAGGCTTCTTTGCTTTCCTTTGGATACCCTATAGGCCTAGGTATACATCTGAATGAGGCTATTCATGTTGTTGCCTTAAATTGTTGTCAAACTCTTCTTTTACCTCGCACGTGTGACTGTTTCGAGCCCTAGAAACAGTCATATCTTCTTTGATCTGGTCCTTCTTCCTTCGTATATGAGGGCTTCTTCTTCGCTTATAAAGAGAGGCCTAGTAGACCTTGTTTACACCCAAAACAGTGAGATATGTTGACTTATTCTTTTCGGTCGTTATGGTTGCATCAAACCTTCTTTGACCCGCACGTGCAGTTGATACTGCTTTTGAAATGGCTTTCTTCACTTCGTTGTTTTGCCTCCTTATCTTCGTTGTCCTTATCACCTTTTTCTGCCCTTATCTTTGTCCTTTTTACCCTTCTAGTGTATGCGATTTCAGAGATAGATTGATGTCCTTTTGAGGGGTGGACAACCTCTACCAATAGAGGTTTGTCCCTCCCTTTCCAGCCAACATGACTGTCATTTAGGCCAACTTGCAGTTTGTACTATAATTTGACTTTTATTCATCGTTTTGTTGCTTGCAGACTTCGTTGGTGCTAGGAGAGGATTTGACCATGCTTGGAGGTGTTCCCTTGACCTTGTATGATGTCATACATGATGTGACATGCCCTTAAAGGGTCTTATCATAATTACATTTTGACTTTGACTCTCTAGAAGCACTTCAAAATGTGCTTGTCCTATTTTCAATGAGCAAGAAACTCATTGACAAACAATATCAAAATAAATTTTCTTTTCTTGAATAAGTACAAATATCAAAATCACATTTATGAAAACTGATCCTAGTTACATTTTCTCCAACAGTGAACTAGGGTTGATTCACTAGCTCACTTGGTTGCCTTCTTTTGTCATTCAAAGAACCAACCCTTAGGCCAAACTTCCTGCCGCTACTAGCAGCCTTGTTGTCCTTCACAAGTCTGCACTTAGGGTACTTTAGGGCAGCTACTAACAACTCTCCAATATGTACATAAGTTTCCCACCAAACTATGTCCAACCTATACCATCAACCCAACAACACACCATACTTGAAAAGCAAAATCATTCCTCTTTGAAGGACGTCAACTCTGCCTCAAATGACTGGCCCTGTGCACACTTTATCCTGAATTTTTCGGTCCTAGTTAGGGCACCCTATGACTGCTACAAGTCTGCTCCTTTTCCTAGCCAAACCACCCTTCAACTTGCGTTGACTTCCTTCTACAAGACCTATCCTATTTGCAATATTATTCTAGGTTCATGCGGCACTATTATTCTAGGTTCATGCGGCCACCATACCAGTTGTTCCAAACCATAGACCAACACCCAAACAGGGTTCGGCCCCACATGTAATAGCACAAATGATCTTCGACCCTGTTCATAGAAGACACCTCATAAATGTCTGCCCAGATCTGCCCTTCAAGCTCGACTAGCCCCCTGCTCCTCTCCACCTAGTCCTGTCACAAGAAAAAGACTCCAACCATGACCTCTTCCTTCACTTCGGCTAGTCCTCTTGAGTTGCAACCAAATCAGATTGCTATTCTCCAACGATGTGTGCACTTGTGATGTGCCAAATGAGGTCACACAGTTCTATTTATATGTATCTAGGGTGCAACGTCTAGCCCTCTTTTGGGGCTCTCCTAAAGAAAAGTCAACTTGAACTTTTGCCCAAATAGCCCACTCATATAAATAAAAAATGATTTTCTCTCATCTGGCAAATGCTCCCTTGAATTTCTTAGTAGCCCCTTGTTCCATTAAGGATGCCACACATGCTACAAGGATCAAATCATCAAATCCATGCTTGGTTTCGTTCCCATAAGCTTTGGGTACAAAACCCACCTCTTGGGTACTTGGCCCACAAATGGATTTTGTGGTGCCAACTCACATAAGCCCAGTACCCAAGGCTATGGAGTATAATGATCAGAATCGGACCAGTCATTGAACCGGTAGACCCCCCAAACCAGTCATTGAACCGATAGACCCGCCGAACCGATCATTGAACCGGTAGACCCCCCAAACCAGTCATTGAACCGATAGACCCGCCGAACCGATCATTGAACCGGTAGACCCCACAGACCGGGAACCGGACGAAACCAATAAAAAAACCAGACCAAAAACATGGTTAATCAAAAACACAAAATATTCAAATTTTAAATTAAAACATATATATATTCATGTGCATCCATATGAATCCAATCCATTTATACACAAACAAGCAAAAATTCTAATTTATATAGCATGTAAGGGTGCACATGACCAAAATAGCATCGAGCGCAATCCATCTCTAAACAGAAAATACATCAACAAACAAGCTCCACATGGCCTCCAGCATCCAAAAAAAATTATGCTACAACAAACACCTACATATCATCAAAATCATTGCCTATAGTGGAATCTGCGTCATCAATATCACCCTCTAAGAATTAAAATAAGATAGAAAAAGCATTGCATATCAAGTCAAGATTTTGTTCGAGTGATGGGTACTTTTTTTAGTAGGCTCATGATAGAGGAGTTCAACAACCAATGTAACTAACATCAAGGTACATAGAGGGCTTGGTGCTCTTGATTAAATACTAGTTTCATACCCTCGTAAAGGACAAAATCCAATGTAGGATTGCAATCCCCCAAATCCTGAAATCCTGGAAAACTGTTAAGTCTACTAGATTTTGAGTGAGATCTAAAATTCTACTTTCTCCATATCAAATCCAATGAGGTCAGAACCAATCTCAAACATCCTGAGTCATTTCATGGTAATGTTAAAAATTTAAGTAAAAGTGACATTCTCCTTTATCTTTCATTTTCATCCTTTTACTTTAAGAATTTAACATTACCATGAATTGCATAGCATTAGTAGGGCAATATGGTTAAATACTAGGCTTCCTCTATCATAAATCATTGCTTTTTGGAAAAAAATGCGTTCAAAGGGTCTTTGGCAGCAACGTACAAAACCAATCAGCTCAATGAAGAAAGATTGGTTCGATACCGATCCGATTGGTTTCGTAAATGAACTGGCTGGCTTGGTACCAAATCGGCCAAAAATGGTTCAGGTCACCAGTCAAAACCAATTTTGGCCTCAAACCAATTGGACCGTATAGTTCAGACCGGTTCAATCCTGATAACACTGCTCCCAAGCTACAAATCTCAACACTCCCTCTTAGCGAGGGAGGTAATTCCACCGTTAGGAAGTAACTCATCATCATCATCATTATTCGCAACACTAGCCCAACTCCTAGCGTTTACTATTGCAACATACCCTGAAGAATGAACTACGCTCGTCTCGGTAGTGTCTCTGCCACGAGAAGCCTCATGCTTCTTCTCCTAAAATGCTTTCAGGCCATCCCACGGTTCCTTTTTGCTAGCTGTAGAAGTACCCTTACTCCCCACTCACCATGTGCTCTTCTTGAGCTACACATTCTCCCTCTAAACCTACAAACTCCTGCTAGAACTTGACTCCCTCTGAACCTCTGGAACGTGCACCGACTCCTGCATCTACTTCTCATGATCTAAAATTCTACTTTCTCCATATCAAATACAATGAGTTTAGAACCAATCTCAAACATCCCGAGTCACTTCGTGGTAATGTTAAAAATTTAAGTAAAAGTGATATTCTCCTTTATCTTTCATTTTCATCCTTTTACTTTAAGAATTTAACATTATCATGAATTACATAGCATTAGTAGGGCAATATGGTTAAATACTAGGCTTCCTTTGTCATAAATCATTGCTTTTTTGAGGAAAAAATGTGTTCAAAGTGTCCATGGCAGCAATGTACAAAATCAATCTGCTCAATGAAGAAAGATCAATTCGGTACTGATCTAATCGGATTCGTAATTGAACTGGCCGACTTGGTACCAAATCAGCCAAAAACAATTCAGGCCACCAGTCTAAACCGATTTTGGCCTCAAACCAGTCAGATCGTACACTTTAGACCGGTTCGGTCCATTCCTAATAACACTGCTCCCAAGCTACAAATCTCAACACTCCCTCTTAGCAAGGGAGGTACTTCCACCATTAGGAAGTAACTCATCATCATCATCATTGTTCGCAACACTACCCAACTCCTGGCGTTTACTATTGCAGCATACCTTGAAGAATGAACTACGCTTGTCTCGGTAGTGTCTCTGCCACGAGAAGCCTCCTACTTCTTCTCCAGAAATGCTTTCAAGCCATCCCACATTCCTTCTTGCTCGCTGTAGAAGTACCCTTACTCCCCACTGACCATGCGCTCTTCTTGAGCTGCACATTCTCCCTCTAAACCTGCAAACTCCTGCTAGAACTCAACTCCCTCTAAACCTCTGGAACCTGCTCCTGCTTCTGCTTCTCATGATCTATAGGCTTGCCTGTCAACTTGTATAAACCATGCTCCCTAACTCCGATGACCACTCCAGCAGAGTTAGAGCCTTTGGGCCTGAGAATCGCTTTCCCATCCTGGAAAATCACATCAAACCCCTTCTGCTCAATCACTGAGACAGACAATACATTATATCTGAGCTCTGGTACATACAGTACATACTAAACTTGCATCAACTGATCTGAATCCATCCTGAATGGCATGACACCTGATCCACTAATCTTTTTCAGACACTTGTGGCCCACCATAATGTGCAACTTTGAGTCCCACTCAGCTAGAGTCTCAAACACATCACGTGAACATGTCATATGCTTCAACGCACCATTATCCGCATACCATGCAGTCTCGTCAATGACACCCTCGGAGAAATGAGAGAGATACTAGAGCAAAATCTTCGCTCTCCATTCTCCTTCAGAGATCATCTAGCTTAATAGAAGTGGCGACACCTGTTACCTCCTTCCCCTCCTAATTATCTCCCTGCTTGTTCTTCGAACACTTCGTCAAATAATGACCATACTTGCCACAACTTAAACAGTTCAACTTACTCAAGTCCTTTTGCTTGCCTTTCATTCTCACTGCAAGAGCCACATCATCATCAAAAGCCTTCTTCTTCGGATGAATATCCTCATCTCACAATTCCTCCTAAACGAAGTCATACCACAACATGTTCTAGTTTGGCATCTTCTCTCTAGCAACGTTCCCTTTAATGAAGAGCTTCCATACCTCGGAGAACCCCTTCACAGCAATCCTCACCATCTCAAAATATTAAACAATCTCTCTGATGGCAACAAGCTCATCTCAAACCTGAGACAATCTCGTTAGATACGGCATTGCTGCTTCTCCATCCATCATGTTGGTCATCTTCAACTTATCCCTCAATACCAACAGTTGGTTCTCATTCTTGTTCTGGAACAGATCCTAAAGAGTTTTCCACATCTCATGGGCAGTGTTCTTCCCGAACACATGAGGTATCAAGTGATCTTTGACACCATCTAGGATGATCAGCTTCGGCTTCATATTCAACTCTTCGTACACTTCCAACTCCCTAGGGTCAGTTGGTTTCTTGATCTCCTTATCGGCAAAGTCCCAGATCTTGTTCACCATCAAGACCAAGTTGATCCTCTCTTTCCACGGACTATAGTTAGACAGACCATCCAACCTGTCCTCATATCGTAGACCAACTGACAATTTCGCCATTGCTATTAGTCCTTCAAAAACAATGGAACCAACTCCTTCTTGAGTTGTACGTTGTGTTGTGCAACCTCCAATTGACTGGCCCTCCAAACTAGCTTTGACACCATGTTGAATTTCCACGGCAATCAAGAATCTGGGTTTGGTCTTACAATCTCTGACACAAACACACTCAAATTCCGCAACAATCCTACTTTGCACAGCAGAATAAACACAACAGTAAATCAACTAGTGCACAATAGACAATTTTCCAATTTTTCAACCCAACTTTGTTATAGTAACAATCATTAATACAACAGTCTAGGACTCCCGTATCAGGGATAATGACCCTCATACAATCTGCTCTGATACAAGACAACCAGGGCTATGTATCAACAACTATGATAACAAAACTGCCCTGAATAAGATACAACTGACCTACTCCTGTTGGTGCACATCCACAGTCCTTCCGATCCACGTACATTGAACACTTATGTTGGTCCTTTCGCTTCCCAATCTACAGCTCCTCAATCTACCTCTATTAATGAACTCTGATCCTTTAGGTCACTGAAATTGGATCAAAACAATTATTCCCTCTAAATGCTCCTTAGTCCATCAAGAATGCAACACATAGGAGCTTTGATCAGCTGTTCACAACTCCGTTTGTGAACAGCTCTTTGGTCTGCCCACTTCTGCCACTTAGTTGCTACAAGATGACAAGTCAAGGGCTTGGAGGCTGCCCTTCTTCTCACTGAAGATGTCCTCCTCCAACAGTGAACTAGGGCTTATTGACTAGCCCACTTGACTGCCTTCTTTTGTCCTTCAAAGAACCAACCCTTAGGCCAAACTTCCAGCCACTCCTAGCAGCCTTGTTCTCCTTCACAAGTCTGCACTTAGGGCACTTTAGGACAGCTACTGATAGCCCTCCAATCTGTACATAAGCTGCCCACCAAACTCTGTCCAATCTGGACCATAAACCAAGCAACACACCATATCCTTGAAAAGCAACAACATACCTCTTTGAAGGACGTCAACTTTGCCTCAAATGACTGGCCTTGTGCACACTTTATTTTGAAGCTTTTGTCCCTAGTTAGGGCACCCTGTGACTGCTACAGGCCTGCTCCTTTTCCTGGCCAAACCACCCTTCAACCTGCGTTGAGTTCCTTCTACAAGACCCGTCCTATCTACGCTATTATTCTAGGTTAATGCAGCCACCATAACAGTTGTTCCAAACCATAGACCAGCACCCAAACAGGGCCTGACCCCTCCTGTAATAGCACACACAGATGATCTTTGGCCCTGTTCATGGAAAGACACCGCACAAATGTATGCCCAGATCTACCCTTCAAACTCAGCCAGCTCCCTGCTCCTCTCGGCCTCGTCCTATCACAAGAAAATGACTCCAACCATGACCTTTTCCTTCACTTCGGCTAGTCCTCTTGAGCTGCAGCCAAATCAGATTGCTATTCTCCAATGATGTGCACTTGTGATGTGCCAAATGAGGTCACAAACTTCTTCTATTTATATGTATCTAGGGTGCAACGCCTATCCCTCTTCTAGGGCTCTCCTAAAGCAAAGCCAGCCTGAACTTTTGCCCGAATAGCCCACTCATATCAATAAATAAAAAATATTTTCTCTCATTTGGCAAATGCTCCTTTGAATTTCTTAGTAGCCCCTCGCTCCATTAAGGATGCCACACTTGCTACAAGGGTCAAATCATCAAATCCATGCTTGGTTTCGCGCCCATAAGCTTTGGGTGCAAACCCCAGTCTTGGGTACTTAGCCCACAAATGGCTTTTGTGGTGCCAACTCACACAAGCCCAGTACCAAGGCCTGTGGAGTACCTCCCAAGCTACAAATCTCAACAGATGTCATTCCAAGCAACCAAGGATTACAACATAAAGAGAAAGAACAAGGAAAAGTTACATTTTGTTTACAAAACAAAGTTAAGGAAGTTGCTCACATAAGGAAGCTAAATCAAATCTTGTTGATCAAAGTTAAGCAATTAAATTGAGAGAAAATATCAAGTCTAAAAGTCAACAAAGGCATCCAATGGCCCAATTAAATCAATAATGTTTTCCAAAGTCAACAAGAAAACTATGGATCGGGAGACATTTACGTATTCAATCAAAGTGAATCGCCACTACTGAGGAAATATCATCCACTGACAAAAGGCAAAAGTACATGACAATTATTTAAATACACAATTTAAAGTGACTCTGGAAAACCCCAAAATTGAGATCAAGAAGAATCAAAATAATAGTGTACTTTATGAACGTCATAATCATGAAAATCATTGTATGGACCACACAACTTACCAGCATTGACATTTCTCCAACCAACTTCAGCACATTGGACGCATTCCAAAGGGATAAAGATTCCCAAACAATTTGGAATCAAAATCAAAAAATTTCAAATCAAGAATATTATCAATAGGCAATTTTAGAGAGAATCAACCTGGGATGCATAGATACTCTTACCATGTGACATTTTTGTTGGAAGCTTTAAAGATCATTTCATCTAATTTCCCCATAACGAAACTATCACAGACTATTTTGCTAAGAGGAAAAGGCTGTTTAATGAAGCCAAATCTTTAGAAAACGAGACCATTTGATATTGGCATCAAAGCATTTTAAAAGAGGATTACTTGTAACGAACCCCATAGTTCATTGATTGTCTAGGTCTAGGCATGTCAATATTCAGGTATCTTTATTCTTATAAAGTGAAATATGATATGAATGAGTCACAATTAAATAAGTACCAACAATAAATATGTCATTATGGAAAGTCAATACTTTTAAGAAAAGCTGCATCCATGTAATAATTATGTATAAATATAAAATCTGTACACTTTGTAATCATCACTCATCAATCTTATCAATAAAAAAATATATATATCCCATCTAGATTACATGGCTACAGCCTTTTTATTATAGATAGTTTAAGTGAAGGAACCAATAAGTTCACTTCACAAGTAAATGCAGTTTGCAGTTATCCAACAAGCAAATTGGTGGGCAATGCATAGGAGGTCTAAGGAAATAGAAATTTGTGCATTTGTCTTCATGTATACAACGATGCAAGAAAGCTAACTGCTATAGCCTATACTAAAAATTGTTTCAAATATGAGCAAAATGTCCATGTGGCATGACAACAATATAACACAATGTTGCCAGGCCCCAAGGGATAGCTCGGCCTGTCCAACACTTTCCGCTACAGCATGAAGCCCATAAAGGTCATGGGATCTATTTCCACCAAGTCCTGTAGGGTTACAAGCAAGTATTTCAACTAGTAGATAATATAGTTCTCCATCCATGAAACTGGAGTAGGGGGGAAATCCATAAAGCGCTGACAAGCGATAGCGTCCTCACTTGGAACACTTCATACATCAGTGAGTGAAGGAACCGTATTTCTCTAGGAAAAAAAAAAAGAACAGTGTTTCTAAAACGCAGAGCAGAAGCACTGAGTGAAGCAATCCAAGCAGCATTTGGTGTGTGTATTAAAATGCATATATATTCAGAACTAAAGATGTTAAATGCCAAATTAGTTGGATAAAATATGGATTTGAGTGCTACTAGTAAACAAATACTACATTATTAAATAATTCAAATTATGATTTGTAGTAAACTAGAGCATCAAAAAGTAGTGTAAGTCTCAAGACCAGATACCATCAACCAATTGATAGATACAAAGTTAAAAATAAGATAGAATGAAGTACAACAGATCATAGGAAATCAAGTCGAACAAAATAGCATCAACCACCTAGCAACTTGCAGTGGTATGATCCGGATTATCCACAGTTTTGTGTTCATTCTGTCGACGTTTCAAACCCCAAAGACGGTCCATCATCAAGACTAATAGAATATGAGTGAAAGCTTA
>APFE030084850.1:55886-97711 GCA_000404065.3 Pinus taeda
ATTTTTTAATAAACCAGGTTGCAGGAAGTTGAATATGAAAAGAAACAAGCAAACGTGACCAAGGAGTTATTACATGCATAGAATAAGGTTTACAAAATAGACCATGTGCCTAATTTAAAAAATAGAAACCGAAGTACTGAAGTAAATTGAAAGAGAACACACAATGAGAAATGAGGGGAGGGGAGTGGGGTTAGATTTAACAAACTCTAAACCCTCTTCATTGAGAACATGGAGCTTATTGGACCCTTCCCATACTATTTAATTGTTAAAATTCAATCTCAGTTTCTTGTTGTAGGCACAAGAGGAGGATGTATTATAAAGTTTGCTCTGCATATATGCTGAAAGCTGAAAAGCTGAAAAAATATACACAAACTAAACCATATGTAAGAATTTCAAGCAAGATAATCTACTATGAAGCAAGTAACCTTAAAACCCCAAACTGAAACCTAAATAACTGTTATCTGAAATATTTTGATCGCAATAAGGTGAATTAGCAAGCATAAGTAGAGGTCCAATGAGAAACCAAGAAATAAATGTATTTTTCCACCTGATGTTTGAAAACTATATAATGAACATAGCACCATGAAATTATGTGATTCATAGGAGTATCCTTGGCACAAAAGGCCCTTAAGTAAGTATGATTTCATCACACTTGAAGTGGCCTTCTTAATGCTTGACGCTATAAGACCTTCCTAAAGCAACAAACGCAAAAATCTTAAGGGTCCTAGCTTGTACAATCATTAGTGGTAAAAGATGGGACAAAGGGCCCTTTAGTAAGTATGATCGCATCACAATTGAAGTGGCCTTCTTGACTGTAGGCTATAAGGCCCTCCTAAAACAACAAACACAAGAATCTTAAGGGTCCTAGCTTGTACAATCATTAGTGGTAAAAGATGGGGGGAATTTTTATAAGGCCTGGGAGGCAAGAGAATTCTTATTATTAGAGAACTTGATATGATCACATTGCACTCTTACATATCATTGGAAAAGAAGAAGATTATATTGGTTAAATCTAAGTACTTCTAATTGCACATGGTTACATCTAGCATCTTGTGGGATCAACTATGAAGCAATCCCTAATAGCTTTGCCAAAATTGTAATCAAGGCCATCTTATGCTGTGTAATGAAAGTCTAGCAATCCACAAATTTAGCACTTTTAGCATGTCACTGCTGATGTTTCAGATAAAAACTTATTTAGGTCCTCTGTATCAGAACAACAAATAAATGTTTAGTAGACTTACGTTACATTTAGCATCTTTATAGATGCTTGTTGATATGTGTCCGATGGACTAGGGTTTTGATTGTTGGATGTCAAATGCTTAACTAAACAAACTATGCCATTAGTCATGCCGAGAGGACAATTGGGTTTAATCATAGCAAGAAAGCAGCACGATGCCACCATCCATCGGGCTATGGTTTGATAGTATGCTGGATTTAACAAGATAGTGACGCAAGTTCACAACTCATCCATTATGCTCTTGTAAATATTGCAGTTAATATAAATGTGGTTTTCTAAATAAGTATTGACCAGGAAGACTTGCAACAATGTTGAGACGTTAACCCATTTCCAGTGGTTCAGCTCTCTACCTTATTGCAATTAAATAAACAAATGAGACCGAGTGCATGTCTTGCATGCGTTTACAGAGGAGATACCCTTTACTCACAAAAACTAAGCCACGGCAAGAATTGGTTATCATGATAAGCCACAGCAAGAATTGGCTATCATGATAACACCTAAGTGGAAGCGAGGCCCAAACCAAATAACCCCTTACTTGTTTTGAGAAAAAAAGAATGATACATTACCTCCATGCCAATAAATATGTTTAGTTTCAAGAACTCAATAAAAGCGGGTGGCAATATAAACATGTCAATAGAAGGTTCATGGTTATGCAACTAGAAAATTCAACAACGTCTTACATTCAAGGGTTATAGATATTGCATGAAGTCAAAGGGTCTTTCGAGGTCAGTATTGTGTTGGTATTGCCCCATCAGGGTTTAATTCCCCCACGTGACATGTTTACCCCTCCTGGGCCAGCGTACTCTCCGGCCCGGGGGACGTTGTTCAGCAGAAGCATCCCACCTTTCAGTAGTCCAAGTAAGTAATTAAAGAGGCATCCTCAATAGTTTCATAGCGATTGCATGATGCCAAAGACAGCAAAATGAGAACCAATGATAGCCATGTTAAGGAAAATCCAAAATAAGGAAAAGAGCATTGGTGCATCGACAATAATGCCACTTGTATGCGGGAGGGAACCCAAAAAGATAGCAATCCTAAAGGAGACACAATTCACTAAATGACAGGTTCCTGTCTATTTTTAGGCCCATGAATTAGCAGACTCTAAAATACCGTTGCCTTTACGAAAAAGATATTCCACAAAATGTTTCTGACCCGCGCAGACTAGCTACCTGTGACCTAGGTCGAATCTGCATTGCTTGTATTTTGGATTAATCACCAGCTATTGTATTGTGATTCAGAAATTTAAAGTGTCCAAAATATAAACAATTGGCAGCAAGAAAAGCGTTGGGTGTCAATTATTACTTGATTGATGGGGGAGGCTTGAGGATTTAAACAAAAAAAACGTACCTTGCAGCGGGAGGCGAGCTCGTCCATGCTGCCGAATAGGACTGCTAGTAGGCAGTATCTTCCTAACAAATTTAACCGAATAGAAAGCCCAAGTCGCGATAATTCACCATTTTATCGGATGTTTATACGGTCCAGAAGTGGCAAAGTAATAATACCATCAGCTATAGGGACAGGGAGGACCGGGTTCAATAACAGGTATTGGGAATGAACAGAGATGGGAACCCCGAGGTGTTTTCAGATAGCATGGAAGAGTGGAGAGGGGAGAGATAAGATGCCACAGAAATAGATAGAGAGCTGGGTTTACAGCTGCAAAAGAGAAGAATAGCAGGCTCAGAGTAAGGTTTCTGTATTGTCTCTCCCGGCTCAATTTGTGCTTTCTTATTTGTGAATCGACAGGAGGCCAGACCCGGTAAATTTATTTACTGCAAACATGCACGTTTAGGACTTTAACTAATACGGGTATAAAACATTTTAGAATTTTTTAAGAGCACGGTCACATGGGTGTTTGTAGATACAGCGATCATAGGTGTTGTTTGTAAACAAAGTGAGTAATTACATGTGTTTGTAAGCAAAGTGGTTAAGTCTAGGTTTATTTTAATTATGTAATTAAAGCGATTTAAATATATAATATTAGCTCAATATTTTGTTATTAGAATTTTTTGGGAAATAAGTTGTGTACGAAAGTTTCAAAATATCAACATTTTTGACCCGGCATAAAAGCATTAACCATAAAAGAAATTATAATATTTTAATATAATGTTAAAAATAATATAATCTTTAAAAAATGTTAAAAAATAATATAAAGTAAAGTTAAAATTGAGAAATACTGATAGAAAAGTTACCGTTAAAAAAGAATAAATATAATAGTGTAATATTATCCATTTTGGATATGAACTATGTGAAGAGTGGGGAACAAAGGGAATATAAAATGAAGAATTGATTGAAATATGGGAGGAAAGATAGGAAAGATGGGGATAAAGGAAAGAAAGTAAAAACTTTTTAATATTTAAAAGAGTAGGGATTGTGGGAGAAATTGAATGAGTAAATATGATATTGAATAGGTTTAGAGGTTGAGGCGATAAATAATCGGCTTTAATATTGGTTAAGTTTATAGTTATTTTTTTATTAAAGTTATTTTAGTATATTTCAATTTATAGAGCTTTTTAAATGATGTGTAAAGTGTAATCGAGAGTTGAGGCTAAGATTTTAGTTTGGTTGAAGCAAATGAGATGTTTTGAATTACAAGATTGCTCGACAAATGTAGAATTAGAGATGTGTTTGTGAGTTGTCTTAATGATATGTTCTTTAGGATGGACTTTGAATGGATGACCAGTTTGGCTAATATATGATTTTCCACAAGAGCAAGAAATTTGGTAAATCTTCATTCCTAGCACACAATCTAACTTATACTTGGCAATTATAAATATTTGTTTAAGAGTTTTATAGGGTTTAAAGAGTGCTTTGATATGCTTTTTAGCCAAAATTTAGGAAATAAAATCCATGGTGCCCACCCCAAATGGGGTGTTCAATGGAAGATAAGTGGGGGGGTGCCTTCTTGTCGTCCCACCCTAAAATCATGAGATGGGACATGGCGAGGCACCTCCCCAAGCGAGTTAAAGCTACATCTCCTCACTGCACAATACACCATGTTAATTCATCACAGTATGATAGCAATTGGCTTTGGACCAAGTACAAAGTTAATGCATAAATAACGATAAAGATATGAAAAATCTATGGCTCACACTCATGCAAAGTCATGGCCACTCAATGGCCCTATCCCAGCTATCATCTCCATGATTAATTGTCATTTCACGAGGCTTCCAACTCTAATTTGGCATAATGGTTTCAGTCTGCAAGCATGACATGAGTTTTCACTCACCCAAGGTGTGCTTGCAAGCCTGCATTGTTTGATGCACTCTCTAGCAGATATTCGATTGGTTTTCTATGTATACACCAATATTATGGTTATTTTATCTTTGGTTCTCTGAGTTTCTCAAACTCTCCTTAGAAGTTTTCAGTTCTGGCTAGTCTTCCTCCTCTCTAGGTTGTGTCTTTGTCGATCTTTCCCCCCTTCTTCTTCACCAACCTTTTTTTCTCTCATAAGCCCTCCTAGTATATTCTTTCTTCTCTTAATGGTTTTCATCCTCTTACTTTACTATGTCCTGCAGCATTCTACAATCCCCTCTCCTCTTACAAGACCCAGTTGTGGTCTCTCCCTTTTTTCTATCTGGATTTTCTCTCCCCTTTGCTTCAAGCATATGGTTTCTCTTTCACACCTAGCTAACCATCTCTTGCCAACAAACTCACATTCATTAAGGCACCACCTATATATGTGACTTGGATGGTTCTTGCACACAGGTTAGAGCAGTGAGCTATGCCTAACAAAACAAGGAACGTACACCTCAGACTAATGAGACAGAAATTGAACAAGTAGAGTGTGAGATTGTCGAGGAGTGATGTTGCCTAACCGACACAAAGATTTTAACTGGCATGGATAGTTGGGTACCTGACATGGGTCATACCCATGGAAAATACAACCAATACATGTATATTGTTGACATTTATTGGCATCTTATGTTTTTTATGGGAAAAGTTATGTTAGATTGAAATGAGGCCAAAGAAGAAATTTTATTGATGTTGGACGAAATGCAACTCACCATGCAGTCATTGGATCGCAAACTTGGCTACATGGAAGCTCAATCGAGCATCCCTATAGACTTTTCTCCTCCCTTGATAGCACCAAAGAGCCTATAATGGTTGATACCTCAAACTCTGATAAGTCCAAATGATGATTTTCCTTCAGCTCTATGTTTTGAATTTCCTAGTTCATCTTTAGTTTTGTAGCTAGATTATGGCCTTAAAGGCCTTGTTTTATAGGCCAGATTTTTTTTGTAAATTGTTGAACATCAGTAAATTGTTTAAATGGTTTCTCATTAAACTCCAGTTCTAGCTTTGATTTGGTTTCCATAGTGGCAAGCTAGCGTAAACATTTCACTATTTTATAAGTTTTATATGATGGTGCCTTTGATGTAAGGAAGAAAAATGCAAACTAGAGGCAAAAAGGAGGTCAAAAAAATTGAAATAAGATTTCGAGCCACCCAAAAAGCTTTGTTGATCATGTAGTAACCATCCATGAGGGCTTTAGTCAAATGAACTTTCTCTTTTTCCAAGAACTGAGGAGTTAAAATTCAAATAGGTCATGTAATAAGAGTTTTTAAAACTCCAAACTTTTGGGCTAGGTGTTAATGAGATTGGGCATGAAGGGATCGGTCTGTATGGGTATTTTTCTATAAACTTGAAGGGTGAGGGAGCAATCGGGAAAATAGATGACTGGAACATCCATTAAGGGTAGAGATCTATCTTTTTGTTTTTCCATAATAAATTGAATATGAGGGAAAACGCTACTCAAATGGCTAAGAAAAAGGATAAGGGAAAACTGACCATGAGACGAAATGACAAAGGTATCATCTACAAAATGATACCCATATTTTGGTTTTAAATACCATGAGTCCAAGACTAGAGCTTTGAAATATGTTCCATGCAAATATTAGCAACCACAAAGAACAAGGAGGATCCCATGGTAGTACTTTCAATCTACTCATAATAAATCCCTTTAAAGGAAAATAAAGTAGATGGAAGACATATTTGAATGAGATTAAAGTTTCATGGTCAACTAATTTAAGCTTCGTTTAATAGATCTAAAATATGAGATTTTGGTGAACATAGATACCACATCTCAACTGATTATAATGTCTTATTCATCCAAATGAATGTTCTTGGTTTTTTGAATGAAATCAATGGAGTCCTTAATGAATGAGGGAGTTTTTTTATGAAGGAATGAAGTTTGTCAACTAGTGTAAGTGTATTTATTTATTTATATACACTAAAAAAAGTGATTTGTTTTAATTCGGTATTAATATGGATTTTGTGTGTGTGATACAAATTTATAGATACTTAAAAATTCCATGATAATATGGATATATGTTGGTGTTTTTAGATATATTTCAATGTTTAATGTTAGTATTTATGGGGGATTCTTTTTCAATTATTGGATTTATTTCTATTATAATAAGTGGGCTTAATGGTTTAGGGCATATGTTCCCTCCTAAGAGGAGGTATATACATCTTTGTAAACTTTAGTCAAATCATTACATATAGGGGCTCTTTCTCTTGCAAATAAGGGAGTCTCATACATCAATTTGATGTTTGTCTAGGCCACGACCTTAAAATTAGATTATTTTTGTTGTTATTTTAACTTATAAACATGGAAGTTACACATCTCATTCATATTGAGTTGTTTTATTTTGTTATTGTATTTTACCAACTTATGCCACATGCCAACCCTGATGGGGGTATCCAATCAAGGAGACAGGTGGCTGTGGGTTGGAACGTGGAACTAGTTGGGCCTCCAAGCGTAGCACACCTAATTTAATGGCTATTGGGAGTCGGGCACTCCCACGAGTGTTACTTAATGTGGGAAGGAGACAACAAGGTGGTCATTTGCAAGTGGGTGGGCAATGAGGAGGGAGTGTAGGGTGAGGGAGAGGAGTGAGGTATTGGCATCCTGGCTTAGGCGGAGGCTTGGGGCGATGGTGCAAGATTGGTTCGGGATTGAAGGGTATGCGAGGGATTAGAACTGACAAGCTCTTTGGTCGTGGGATCCGGGAGAGCACATAACAAACTACAACAATGAGAATTGCAGTCTGGGTTGGTGTGAGTGGGTGGTGAGCTCTTGCTTCCCATGCCTCAGTCTAGGTCTTCTTCCAGCAAGGAATTTCTCCTTTGGAGCGGCAATCAGGCAAGAATGTGGGGCGTGGCTCTTCCCCAGGACCTGCAACACGCCACCTAGCTCGTCGATAGACAATGGGGAGGTGCACGGGAATTGCACTGGGAAATCTTAGAACTTTAATGCAGGGGAGGTAAGCCACTCTTTTTGTGTTTGGTTCATATTCTATTGGTGTGGTGGGTTGCTCTGGGCAGTCAAGTTCACATAATAGGCAGAGGAGTAGCTGACTACATGCCACGACAGCGAGATCATGCAGACAGAGGAGGATTCGGTCACCATATCGAGAATCGTCCGCCACAGGACATACCTAGCTTGGGCTCGAAGTCGACCGAGAGTCGCCACTCTAATGCAGAGGTAACCATATCCCCATATCGCTCCCAGGGCCACATAAAGGCCCCAGCTACCTTGGACTCCATAACGGCTCAACTGAACACTCTCCATCTGAGCATGGAAACTCTAAGGGAGCAACGTTATGATGATCAGAATGAATTGGTGGCCTACATCAATGACCTCCAACACATGCAAAATGAATTCCTAGACTCTCTAGATGGCCTTCGGCGGCAGCTTCGGTAAACAAATGACCACCTCTATGCGTTGGAGACTCGGGTAGAGCATATTGACTACCACACACATGAGAGGGTAGCTTTCTTTGCAGCCCCGCCGCCGTTTCCCTCCAACCCTCCTCTGTAATGTGTAATTCTGGCAAATTCTCTTCTTGTGCTACTTTTGTTTTGGAAATAACCAAAGACACGGGTTGTCTTGACTTCCTTGCAAGCTCAATCTTGTTCAAAGAATCTCTCTTGTTAGCTCTTAAACCTGTTATTTTGTTGGGTGTGGCAACGACGATGTATATATTTCAATTGTTAATGTTTTTGAAATTTTGATAATATAATACAGTTACCTTGACCGACAAAAAAAAAAACCTTATGCCACATTCCATGTCAACATTAAGCACAAACATTAGAATGCACCTCACTTTTAT
The DNA here is from genome assembly GCA_000404065.3 of Pinus taeda. Lineage (NCBI taxonomy): Eukaryota > Viridiplantae > Streptophyta > Pinopsida > Pinales > Pinaceae > Pinus > Pinus taeda. Next base: position 64,239 of record APFE030084850.1, read on the forward strand.
CAATACAATGAGAAAGTGTATAGAAGCTAGGTGTTCCAAGGTAATTCCCCTAGCTATCTATAAAAACATCTTCAAGGGCCTTCCAAATGTTGGGTGCCTTGACACCAACTTGCATGGGTTGCGCTTTTTAAGATCAATGTCATTTGGGATGCAACATAGTGATATCTTCACGAAAATCATATAAGGAAAAGGGGCAATAGTTTGGAGGGTTTCCATTACAAGCATGTGGCCCCTCATGGCACCACATCTAGGATTTCAAAAAACCACTCAAGCATTATGATTGACCAAACAATGGGAATATTTGGTTTGGTAGTCTGTGTACTTGTCTTACATCAACATACTTGCATGTGTTGCTTTACTTAAGCACTCATGCTAGCTGCTTTTTGTTTTGGTGCTTTCATGCACATATAAAATTAAGCTTACTTGCCCATGTTTTTGTTGTTTTTCCACCCTTGTTTTAATGATATATTTGTGGCATGCCATTGCATGGATTTGTTTTCTAAGTCTCCCTTTAGCAAGTCACTATATTTGTATTGCTTGAATGAGCATGGAAATACCATTAAAGAAATTTAGTGTTTCACTTTATAATGTATGTCGTCTCTTTCAAAATCTTGATCTTGGGTGAATCCATATCCACTACATCATATATTTGTAACCTATGTTACCCTCAATTCTACAACTTGGTTTTGAACCAAATCTCACATGGTATCAGAGCCTAAGATAATTTAAAGGATAGTTTTGTTACGAGAGAAAAAAAATATAGATTTTAGGGGGTTAAGTTGCTAGTATTATTGCCTAACACTCGTCTTAGGGATCACTAAAATATCTATCCCTCTTCATTAAGTGATATAATATCATATTCCTCTATGCAACATCCTATATTATTTTAATCTAGGTATGTAAATCTAGGGGGATTTTGAAGACACTAGGGGTTTGCATGCAAGTACAACAAATAGATCGACCAAAGTATTCCAAATTTGTAGCTTTAACAACTCCATGGCCAAGGAACTTCCCTAGTGTCAGAGACAACCCTTCTATTTCTACAAGAGTAGCACTAATTTGTAGCCCTAATTGCCCACATGCCTAGTCATTCTTGGAGCAATCTATTGTTGATACTTTTGTGGGTATCTCTCAAAAGATTCATGCCTAAACCATGTGATACATTCACCATATCATTATCAAAATCCAAATGGTTGAATCAATGTAATCTCCATTCTATGATGACATATTTTGCATGTGAATTTCAGGGGCAATTCTGAATACCAAATGTTCACATCTATAGTTTTTGGGGTATTTAAAGCATCTAGATTTCCTCATTTTCATGCATCATTTCTAGCAATTTTCAAAATGTTAAATCCATCCTTCATTGAGCTAAAAAAAAAAAAATTCTATGGCATTTGTGGGGTTTTTTAGTAAGACAAATAAAAATATAAAGGAATTGGTTTCATGGCAACTCGAAATCCCATAATAGATCTACAAATGTATAACTTCCTTTATTTTGTGGCCATATCTAGAATTGTCAAATTCTTTGTAGACTTTAAATTGGGCTAATGTCCCTTTTAGGGGTGGTTCTTTGTTATGGAACATAGAGATGCAATTATCTTCACCCTTGGTAGCTAAATCTAACCCTTGTTGGAGAACCTAACAAACCTCAACATGTCTAACGGTTGAATATCAAACTTAAATTATAGATTAGATCTACTTTGATGAGGTGCAGGAAAAGATAATTATGTATAATGCGCTACTTTTTTTTGATTTAAGAGAGAAAGAAGATACCACTATTGTTGAAGATAATGGAGAATATCCTAGAATAGGTAGAGTTGGTTCACGTAGCCTCAAGATAGGAATTAGTTTCTATTTCTTAGGATGTTGTTCTAACTTTGCTAAAACCATGTATTCTATTTAATGTGTAATGTTGATGAACAATGTAGAGTGTTCTGCAGAGCCAGACTCTCCTGGTTTATACTCTCTTTCGTAGAGCTGACCAGTGGGTTTTATTTCTTAATACAAACATTGCCATTTTTATCATGGTATCAGAGCGTAAGGGCTGAGGAACCTGTATGTTGGCTGGTGGGTGGTTCTTTGAACCGAAATCGTCGCAAGTTTTGAGTGGACAACCGTGACGATCATTATTAAATCGTCGTAGGTTTTGAGTGGATAGCCACGATGATCATTATTAAATCGTCGTAGGTTTTGAGTGGATAGCCACGACGATCACTATTCAATCGTTGCACTTTTTAGGTGTATAGCCACGATGGTCGCGGAAAATTGATGATAAACTGTGACGGTCTCTAAAATTGGGCGTATTTTAGCAACTAGTCTCGGATATTGGGCACATATCAACGATGATTGCGACTAGTCTCAGAAAATTGGGGTATTTCAGCAACTAGTCTTGGATATTGGGCAAACATCAATGACGATCGTGTAAATCAAAGAAATTGCAAAGGGAGCCATGAACAAGGTTGTAGCTGTCAGAGAAGCTGAGTGGGGAAGCCTAGAACAAGGTTGTAACTGACAATAGGAGGTCGTCTGGAGGCTGAGAAGGAAGCCACGGAGATCTGTGCATGTGTTGTGAGATCTAACAACAATGATTTGTCTCTGTCACATATCTGAGGTAAATTTAACATCTTTTACGTGTCAATTTTTTTTTCTTTATAATCGCCAAGATGAATAACAACATACTTGAAGCATGCATGAACGAGCATAACAAGCTCAATGGTTCCAATTATGCAAATTGGAAGTTTAAGATGTAGACTTTGCTAGAAGCGCAGAGTGCTTGGACGATTGTGAATGGGGATGAGCTGAAGCCCGCGACTGGATTAGCATCAGTCCCAGATTGGGAGAAACGAGAAAGCAGAGCAAGGACAATGTTAAAGATGTCAGTGAAAGACTGCATTATACCACACATCAGAGAAGGTAAGTCAGCTAACGAGAACTAGGGAATTCTGAAGGAATTGTACGAGATCAGAAATTCAAATCGTCATATGTTCCTCAAGAGTAAGATCCTGTCCATGAAGATGGAGGAGAATGAAATGATTGCTTCATTTGTAGGAAGGATCAAGGATCTGAAAAACAAATTATCAGATATTGGTCATACAATGGATGATACAGATCTTGTGACCATTACAATTTATGGTATCACTGATGATTATCAGATGTTCATCACTGGGATCAATGCCAGAGAAAAGGTCTCGCATTTTGAAGAGTTGGCAGGTATATTGATGCAGGAAGAAGAGAGGAGATCGACTTTGAAGCCCTAGAGTGCCAATCTTGCATTGGTGGTGAGGAAAAACTTCTACAAAGGGAAAGGAGGTCCACAACAAAAAAGTGGAGCAAGTTCACATAAACGGCCAAATCTGACCCAAGGTATGCATCCGAATAAAAACTACTCTGAAACTAAATGTTTTTATTGCAGAAAATTGGGTCATATTGCGAGAGAATGTAGGAAAAATAAGTATCATGAAGAACAACAGAAGTTGAAAAGACATGTAGGTCATCTCGCGAATGGGGATCAGGTGCAGAATTTGAAGTTGTTCATGGCAGATCGTGAGGAAAATGTTGATGCAGACATTTGGTATGTAGATTCAAGAGTGTCAACACACATGACAGGGAACAAGCACTGGCTGGAGGATTTTAAAGAGATCAACGAAGGTGCACAGATTTACCTGGGAGATGACAAAAGCCATCAAACCAAAGGATGTGGGAAAGTTTTTGTTATTCTACCTGATGGTAATATTAAACAAATTTATAATGTTATGTATGTGCTAGGTATAACAAAGAACTTGATTTTTGTATCTATGATTACAGATCAAGATTTGAAGGTTGAATTTTTAAAATCTAACTGTTACATTAAGGATCTACTAGATGGAATGAAGACAATTGCTACAGGAATCCGAGCAAGAGGACTGTACAAGTTGGATGTGAGACCTACACCGGTTCGAGCATTGATAACAGCGAGTCTGACTACAGAAGAGCTTTGGCACCAGAGATTCAGCCACATCAATTACAATGATTTGCTATTACTACAGAGGAAATAAATGGTAAGAGATCTTCCTATGCTAAAGCAAGTACATAATGATTGTGATGCTTGTACTTTAGGAAAAATGCATAGAGAAGAATTCCCTGTTAGAGTAGAAAAGAAACTGAGGGATATACTGGAGTTAGTGTACACAAACCTTTGTGGTTCCATGCAGACAAAATCTTTAGGAGGTGCAGTGTATTTCCTACTGTTTATTGATGATTGTACAAAGTTTTCTTGGGTGTATTTCTTAAGCAAGAAGAGTCATACATTCGAATACTTTAAGCAGTTTAAAAATATGATTGAAAGAAAAACAGGGAAACAGATAAAAATTCTCTGTTCTGATCAAGGGTAAGAATACAGGAAAGATGAGCTGATTAGATATTGTAAAGATCATGGAATTTTGCAGCAGTTTACAGTACCCCATATTCCACAGCAGAATGGAGTAACAGAAAGGAAGAACAAAACTCTGGTGGAATGTGCGAGAAGTATGCTGAAAGGTAAGAATATTTCAAATGGTTTTTGGGCTGAAGTGGTGAGTATTGTGGTTTATTTAAAAAATAGGAGTCCTACAAGAAGTCTTGAGTTTAAAACTCCTTTTGAAGATTTATATGGATATAAGCCCGTAGTAAAACACTTAAGAATATTTGGATGTAAAGCATTTGCCCACATACCTAAGGAAGATAGAAAGAAATTAGAATTGAAAGCCATCAGATGCACTTTTATAGGGTATTGTTCATCATATGAAGCATACAGATTATTTAATCCCTCTACTCACAAGATCTTTGTTAGTAGAGATGTTAAATTCCATGAGCAGGATGGTGAAGAAACTGATGAGCACTATGATGGATGGGACATTCCGTACTTTGAAGAAGAGGATGCAGAGAACAATCAGGATCGACAGCAAACAAAGGCAGAGGATGAACAGCAACAACAGGAAGAAATAAGGTTTGAAACCACTACCCCACCACTCAGGAGATCAGGTAGAAAAGCTTAAATGCCTGCAAGATATAGGGAAAATGCATTTATAACTAGTATGATGAATGTTGTTGAACCATCTAGTTATAAAGAAGCAAATGAAAGTAATGAATGGAAAATATCTATGGAACATGAATATGATTCAATAATCAAAAACAACCCTTGGGAATTGGTAGAACTTCCTAGAGGAAAACAGGTCACAGGTTGCAAATGGTTATATAAACTGAAAATCAATGCAGATGGAACTATAGAAAAACTGAAAGCTAGGTTGGTTGCAAAGGGGTATACACAAAAAGAAGGGATAGACTATGAAGAAACCTTCACCCTGTAGCTAAATTGAACACCATCAGAATGTTAATTGCCTTAGCTACCAAGAAACATTGGATGATGCACCAACTAGATGTAAAGTCTGCATTTCTGAATGGAGAACTAAAAGAAGAGGTTTATTTAGAGCAACCGGAAGGGTTTGTCCAGAAGGGAAAAGAACATTTAGTTTGTAGGTTGAAGAAAGCACTCTATGGACTAAAACAAGCTCCCAGGTCGTGGTATGAGAAAATTGAATCATTTTTTCTACAAGTTGGTTATCATAGAAGTAAGAATGACCCTAATCTTTACACCATGAAAGATGAAAAAGGGTGCATAGTGCTGATTTCATTATATGTAGATTTGATAATTACAGGTGATGCTATATATCTAATTGATGAAATCAAGCAGTAGATGTCACAGATGTTTGAGATGAAGCATCTCAGTGAACTCAAATACTGTTTAGGTCTCGAGATTTGGAGAGATTTACGTCAAAGATTTCTATCTCAAGCAAAGTATGTCAAAGGCCTGTTAGAAAAGTTCAGAATGGATCAGTGCAAGTTTGCACTGGTACCATTGCAACAAAACATCAAATTGCAATGTGAGGATGGCTCAAAAGCAGTGGATGCAACACTTTACAAATAGTTGGTTGGGAGTTTAATCTACCTAACCACCACTAGAACTGATTTGGCTTATGTAGTTAGCGTGTTAAGCCAATTTATGTCTAAGCCACTTGAAAGCCATTGCAATGCAACGAAGAATGTCTTAAGGTATCTGCAAGGTACTATAGATTATGGAATTATTTACACTAACTCTTCTGATGTTAGACTGGTAGGATTTGCAGATTCAGATTGGGCAGGAAATGTAGATGATCGCAAATCTATAACAAGTTATGCATTCAGTATTGGATCCGAGGTGATCACTTGGAGCAGCAAGAAGTAGAAGACGGTCTCCTTGTCCTCAGCATAAGCAAAGTATCAAGCCATGTGTGCAGCAACATGCGAGACGGTTTGGTTGCAGAGACTTCTCCAGGATGTTGGGGAAGAATAGACAGTTGCAACAACAATCAGATGCGACAATCAAAGTTCAATCAAGCTGGCCAACAATCCGGTGTTTCACAAAAACACGAAACATATTGATACTCAATTCCATTTTGTAAGGGAGAAAGTGCAATCTAAAGAAATTCATCTGGAATATTGTAATACATGTGATAATGTTGCAGACATTTTCACCAAGCCCCTTGGAAAAGTAAAATTTCAAATGTTTAGGGAGATGTTAGGCATATATGTGAACCCATTCTCCATTAAGGGGGAGTGTTGAAGATAATGGAGAATATCCTAGAATAGGTAGATTTGGTTCACGTAGCCTCAGGATAGGAATTAGTTTCTATTTCTTAGGATGTTGTTCTAACTTCCCTAAAACCATGTATTCTATTTAATGTGTAATGTTGATGAACAATGTAGAGCGTTCTACAGAGCCAAACTCTCCTGGTTCAGACTCTCTTTCGTAGAGCTGACTAATGGGTTTTATTTCTTAATACAAACATTGCCATTTTTATCAACTATTGGTTTGCAAACAAAACAAATATACAAGAGTTTCTCACTTATGATGCCACTATTATAGCTTAGATTAGTTCCAAAATCTCGTAGGATTCTATTTTAGTTGGCGAATATATTTCCTCCATTGTTGATGATGCTCATAGTTATCAAAGTGTTGATGAGGATTTTGTTTCAGTAATGGGAACTTCTTCTTCATTTCTTATGAGGACTTTGCTTCATCCATTGTTTATAATGGGATTCCTCTTCTCCTTGTTTGATGTTGTGGATGACAGTGTTGCAGACTTTTGTCACTATTGATTCTTCCTCTACCACTCCATATTATTAGTTGTTGAATCATTGGATGTGTTCTAGCCTTAAAATTTTGTGGAAAGTCTACATGCATGAGATCTCCAAAACCCAAAAATTGTTTATGGAAATTCAGCCTAGAAATGACTTAATTAGATTATTAGTCAGTTTTTAAATATTTCCCAAGTCTAAACTTATGGAATATGACTAATTAATTAGAATTAATTAAGTTAAGGTGTGAATGTTCTAGAAACTCACACGGATCGACTTCAAGTTAATCCTATCCATCGATTAAGATCTAATCTTGGTTGTTGAAGTCTCAACAAAGGATTATAAGAAGAATTCGATGGGGCTTGGAGACTTCACTTGAGCAGTTCGATTTCTAAGTAGATTGATTTCTAGAGTAGCAACAGTCAGTTGCCGAAGAGAGAGTTAGAGATCGAAGTGGTGAGAGAGGGGTAGGGATGGTGAAGTTGGAGGAAGGATTCCAGTTCCGATGAGTGCATTTGCAAAGAGGCAAGTGAGCCATAGTGAGGCTAACGCAGAGAAGCGCAATAGCCTCTAGAGGCAATTTTGAATCTGCTGGGGAAAAGCAGAATTTCAGTGCCAAAAGATGGGCAGAGGTTTTGGAGGCCATAAGAGACATTTTTCAAGATAGCAGTAGACCATACGTCTTGAGGAGAAGTTGGTCCAACCTGAGCGTAGAAGTGATTGCATTAGGGTGATACAGTAGCTGCACAGACCCAGTTTGGACGACTCAATTTGAGCTGAGGTCAAAGCCTGGATTTGCCTGTGGAGTGAGGAAATTCCTCACTATATTTTTCTTGCCATTTTTTCTCTGTAGGATTTCTAGTTTTGGCATCCAATTGTACTCAGATTATTTCATTGTTGTATAATAATAAAACCCTCAACTGCTACACCAGTTTTCCCAAGTTGGGTTTTTTCTGGGGACATTGGTCCAAAAATAACTCTGTCATTTTATGTGTGTGAGCTAGTATTTCTTCCACAGTTTATTTGTGTAGGTTGCAGTGTGACTGATTCATTATTTGTTGTAGCAAATAATGAATAAATTGTTAAAAATTAATTTCACAATTAGGATAATTATTTCCAGTTCTTGCAACAGGATTCGGTTTTCTGAATTTTCACATGGTATTAGAGCGCAAATCATCAGCCGGAGAGCTCACTAGTGAAGGAGGAGGGAGTTTCGTTGTTCATTGACGAGCATTAAATCGAAACCTCAGAGGCAACGCAGACACCTTGGACAAAAAGGTCAAATTTGTTGAAGAGAATCGATTTTTTTTAAGAGAGAGATAGAAAAATTTGATCTCTCTAGATTGAGGGGTTCCAGAGGCAAAGGGAGTAGCCAATATTTTTCGCAGAGCAAATCTCTCGCTGGATGTAGTAGTTTTGCAGTAGTTTGCAAGAGAAGAATTAGCGTCAGGTGGGAGAATAACACACCCTGAGGGAAAATTTTCCTTGGGGAACTTCTAGTCTCAAGAAGTTCAATTTCCCTTGAAGATCAGCAGTCGTTGTGAGCAGAGTTTCTCACTCCATAAGGGAGTGAAAATAGCATAAGAACAGTTGAGTAGAAGGGAAGAGGAGATTTTCGACATTGTTTGAGATGACCACTATTGGACTTTGAGATCAGGACAAGTTGGATGGTGCTTCCAACTATGTCATCTGGAAGGCAAGGATGTCCTTCCTTCTAGATGAATATGGCCTCAAGCCTTTTATAGATGCAGTGATCACTATCCCTATGGATGCAGATCAACTGAAGGAGTACAGAAATGAGATGGCGCAAGGAAAGAGGTTGATCCTTTATGGTGTTCAGGATCACATTGTTTCACACATAACTAGCAAAGGGAATGCTAGAGAAATGTGGGAGACTCTCACCACGTTGTACTAGGGAACTTTCGAGCAGCGGAATATGTACTTAGAAGAGAAGCTGAGATGCACCAGGATGTAGAAGGGGGGAGGCATAAACCCCTTCCTCATTAGGATTCAGGAGATTCGGAACCAACTTACAGTTGTTGGGGCAACGCCTCAACCTACAAAGCTAGTGTGATTAGCACTCAACAATGTCTCAAAGGATTGGAAGGTATTTGTCCAAAGTATCTTGGGCAGAGCTACCTTGCCAAGGTGGGAAAAAATGTGGGCCGATTTGCAGTAGGAGGAGTTGAGGTGAGAGCTAGTAAAGAGCTCCATCAGTGGTAGCAGCAGTGGAACGAAGTAGGTGGAGGAGGAGGAGAATGTGGCCCTCGCATCTAAGGGTCCCAGTCAGGGACATGGGGAGTGGTGAAAGAAGAATAAGGAATTGTCAAAGGTCAAGTAATTCATATGTAGTGAGCTTGACCACTACAATACCTAGTGTCCTCTGAGGAAGATGGACAAGGAGGAGAAGCGGGACCAATAGGCAGCGTCAGCAGAGATCGATAGGTTGTCCTCCAGGCTGGAGGAAGACTTTGCCATGCTTGCTAACATGCCCCCAAGAGTCAAGTAGGGTGACTTGGTGTTGTAGCCCCAAAGTGCTACAGATGGGTAGGATCCTTGAGGAGGTCGACCTCTTGAGTCAATACCTTGCTACAGGGGCCTACAATGTTCAGTAGCAAGATGGATCAGTGGCAGTAGATGCAGTCAGATGCTAGAGTGACAGATGCAGAGTCTAGTTGTAATCAGATGCTGGGGAGCACAATGCAGAGTTGGCAATAGTGCGGTTGACACAGTACAAAGTTAGTAGCAACGCAAATGCCTCAGTGACAACGCAGATACTAGCAGCAGTCAAGACTCGGGAGGCAAATGCATCATACTAATCATAGTTGATTCAATATTTAGGATGCATTTTAGTTGTAGATGTTGCATTTGCAGCAACAACAGATGAAGAGGGATTTTTAGTGTAGATGTAGTGTTGGCAGCAGTTCAGCAAGGTTAGCAGCAGAACAAATGCAACACATATCATATTTGCGTAGTAGTTGGTGGGGAGCAGCATCCAAACATCAGCATTGTGACAGGATATGATGCAGAGACTGGGTGTTGCTACACAAGGCAGTAACTCTTGAACACATTCCTTACTAAGAGGGAGTGTTAGTTTTTGTAACATCAAATGTGTTCTAGCCTTTAAACTTTGTGGAGAGGCTAGAATGCATGAGATCTCCAAAACCCATAAATCGTTTATGGAAATTCCACCTACAAATGACTTAATTAGATTATTATCAATTTTTAAATATTTCCTAAGTCTAAACTTAAGGAATATGAATAATCAATCAAAATTAATTAAGTTACGGTCTGAATGTTCTAGAAACTCACACGGATCGAGTTCAAGTTAATCCTAGCCATCGATTAAGATCTAATCTTGGTAGTTGAAGTATCAACAAAGGATTGTAAGAAGAAATCGATGGGGCTTGGAGACTTCACTTGAGTAGTTCAATTTCCATAGTAGTAGCAGTTAGTTGTCGAAGAACAAGTTAGAGATCAAAGCAATTAGAGAGGGGAGGGATAATGAAGCCGGAGGAAGGATTATAGTTTTGATGGACGCAGAGCAGTGTAGTAGCCTCTAAAGGCAATTTCAAATCTGCTGGGGAAGAGCAGAGTTTTAGTGCCAGAAGTTGGGCAGAGGTTCCGGATGCCAGGAGAGACATTTTCCCAGACAGCAGCGAACCATACGACTTAAGGAGAAGCTGGTTCGAGCTAAGTGTAGAAGTGATTGCGCTAGGTTGACACAGTAGCTGTGCAAAACCAGTTTGGATGACTCAATTTGAGCTGAGGTCAGAGCTCGAAGTTGCCTATGGAGTGAGGAAATTCCTCACTTTGGCCAGTTTTTCTCTCTAGGATTTCCAGTTTCGACACCTAGTTGTACTCAAATTAGTTTACTGTTGCATAATAATAAAACCCTCTGTTGTTGCAAAAATTTTCCCCAGTTGGGTTTTTCCGAGAACATTGGTCCAAAAATAACTGTGTCATGTTATGTGTGTGAGATAGTATTTCTTCCGCAGTTTATTTGTGTAGGTTGTAGTGTGATTTATTCAGTATTTGTTGTAGCAAACATTGAATAAATTGTTACAAAATAATTTAACAATTAGGAGAATTATTTCCAGTTGCTGCAATAAGGTTTGGGTTTCCGAATTTTCACACATATGATGATTCAGATAATAGTAAAGAGAAACATGTTATAGATGTTGCTATAGATCCAATGACAACATAACTTTAGGCATGTTATGTCCCACGTGCATTGATTGTGACTCCTGAGTTTCTAGTAGTAGCTTTTGAGTTGCAGATTCATGGATTTGGGCCAAAAATGTCTCATCAAATGGGTTACATTAGTGGTGGCCTTGGTAAGAGTTGACAATGAAATGAACATCCCATTAAGCTATGATGAAACTAGAAAAATATATGCTTGGTTTTGTTGGGACTTCATTGTCATTAACAAGTTGAGCTCAAAAGAATTGTCTCATACCACCTTAGTGATGGTGTAAGACCCATATCAAAGCATGCGAAGTTTGCGGTGGGCCCCAGCAAGGCGCTCCTTCTGCAAATGTAACCAAACTTTGTCGCCCACCTAGAACTTGTGTGGCACCCAATGTTGATCATGACGCTATTTGTACTTGGCATTTTATCTTTTCCAATATGCCATGGACCTATTGGAGGATGTGTTGGATGCGTTCAATGAAGTTGGTAGCTCTATCAGCTTCGTACTGGGCACGAGCCGAATTTATCTGCGTAGCTGCAAGTGGTATGGCAACATCAATGCGACATAGTGGTTGGGATCCCAACACCGCCTGAAATGGGTTGTCGCGAGTTGAGCTATGAATAGCTCTGTTGTAGTTGTTCTGGACATAGGGGAGGCTTTCATCCCATGTGTGTGGATGCTTCGATTTGTACATGCACACGATATGTACAACCGTCCTGTTGACAGCCTCTGTTTGGGCGTCAGTTTCGGGGTGGAAGGTCGTGGACTTAGTGAGTTTGGTACCCAACAACGACCAGAGGCTTGACCAAAATGTACTTAGGAACCTATTGTCCCAATCTGAGGTAATGGACTATGGGATCCGAAAGTGCACCCACACCCGTTCAAAGAAGAATTTGGTAGTGGCTTCTGCTGTGATACTCTTCTTACAGGTCGCCAAAATGGTCATCTTAGAGAATCTGTCGACAACCATGAAAACATAATCGCTGCCATGCTTAGTAGAAGGAAGGCCCGACATGTAATCCATGGAGATGGATTCCCAAGGCTGGTTAGGAGTAGGCAGAGGAGTAAACATGACTTGCTTCTTGATTGTAGGTTTGGCAATGACATAAGCATTCTAGGATCTGATGTACTTTCCAACGTATTGTTAAAGGTTCGACCAATAAAAATACTTCTACAACACTACCATAGATTTTTCTACCCCAAAATGTCCAACAACCCGATTGTAGTGCACTTCCCAAATCATCTTGGCACACTCACTTGAAGGAACACAGAGGTGTCCTAGGTGGCATAATAGTGCATCCTAGAGGTGAAACTCTGGAACTTGCTTGCCTTTCAAGAGCATCTGGTATGTGGTGCCTAATTTTGGATCACTCTTGTAAATATGTAGCCATTCCGAAGTCTTGTGTCCACAAGAGTCAATCACAGTGGTAAGCGCCATAACCAGCGGTTGGTTGAGGCAGTTTGCAATGTTATTTGTGTTTCCCTTCTTGTACTTGATGAATGAAACTGTTGCAGATATGTGGACCATTTCTGATGGTGATCATTCTGCAACTTTCCTTGTGTCTATATGAACTACAGGGATTTATGGCCTGTGTGGATGACCGTTTCCTTCCCCAGAATGTAATGCTTCCATCCTTAGCAGGCCTGCACAATGGAATACATCTCTTTGTCATAGGTGGGATACTTTCAGACCATATCTGGAAGTCTCTCATTATGATATGCCACCGGATGCCCTTGTTGGGTAAGAACTGCACCAATAACATAGTGGAGGCATCCGTCTCAATTTAAAATGGTTGTTGTAGGTTTGGTAATGTGAGCACTAGTGCAGAGCATAGGTGACGCTTCAACTCAGCAAACAACTTTTGTTGAGATTCAATCCAAAAGAACTTTCTTTCTTTTCACCCTTGGTGTCTTAAATCAAAGGCCAAGTGATATGAGAGAATCCCAACACAAACCTGCGATAGAAATTGGCAAGACCCAGAAAGTTGCAGAGTTCTATTGGAGTGGTTGGGGCTGACCAATCCCAAATAACTTGTATCTTGGCTAGGTCCACATGCACACCTCTCTCATCAATAATGTACCCCAGATATTGAACCTGAGTGATACCGAAAGTGTATTTCTCCAAATTCGCACACAATTTGTGCTGTCACAAGGTATAGAGGACCTGTCGAATATGGTGTAGGTGCTCTTCCCAACTTTGGTTGAATATCAAGATGTAGTTGTAGAAATTAGGTTGTATATTTTCAACTTCTCATGAAGTTTACATCAAAATCACAAGACACAAACTTACTCTACTGCTCTGTGGACATTAATTCACAATTTAGAACATAAATATCAAACATACAATAAGAAATCACACACATGCAAACTACTAAAAACCTCAATGTCTGCTTGCATTTATCTGATGAATAGAGATGTATTACAATTTCTTTGCTCAACTGAGCACAACCTGCAAGTGCATAACCTATATCTCTTCTCACTAAGAAGCTCTGACCCAAACTTAGTCAATATTTGCCTTTGCTTGAGCCCCTATTTGATTATGCAATTCCTGAGGAAATATGTCCCTATTAATTAGGAATTTCTTCCAAAATGCTTGTGCAATTCCTTAGGGTTGATCACCTGACCTCGTGCAACACCTGTACACTCAACTAGTTTACAATTGGGTTAACTGCCTTGGAAACTCCACCAAAAATGGGCAACTCATATTCTTTGCATGCACGAGCTAATTACTAGCTGGTTGATCAATTAACTAGATGATCTCTTAGTTAGATTGATTTCCCACTACTTAACTGACCACCAACTAGTTCTATTAACAGTTAGAACTAGTTTAATTGATTACAACTGAAATTAACTCAACCCAGGCTCCTAAAATTTAGGAATCACTACATACAACTGAAATTCATGCCCTTAACTCAAATTAACTGAGCTAGACTCCTATGTTTTAGGAATCAACACAAGAAAACTGAACTTCAATTCATTAACTCGAATTGAGTGTTCTTAATTGAGGTAGAAGAGCCATGTCACCTTAGTTAACTCTTCCAAGGTGTTTGTTGATGTGGAATTTCGGATTTCCTCAATTTGATTAAGGCAAAATCAAAATTGAGACTTTCTTGTTGCATTTCAACACCCCCTCCCAGTAAGAAAGGTATTATCAACCACCCCTATCCGGCACCTGTGGAATGTACTGCATGCAACAACTCTCATTTTTATTGTTGCTATTGCAACATCTGTAAATCATAAGCATAAAAAAAATAAAAAAATAAATACAAAATAAAATGAATCAACTATGTGTACAACTGTCTACTGGGAAAATTGTGTTGTTGCTGACTCTGCTATTGAGCCTCCTGCTTTGCTTTCAACACTCCTTTTAACTCCTCAGTATTTGACTAACATAGATCCTCCTGCTGCTGAATATCGTGGGCCCCTGTAGCAAGGTAATGATCCACGAGGAGAATGCCTCAATGGACCTTGCCCAAATTTTCTGCAACTCTTGGAATAAGGATCTACATTGCTCCACCTCACTCCTAAAGGTATATCTGCATGTGCTCCCTCTGCCCACTTGGCTCAAATTGTCCCCTTACTGGAGGTCTTTTATTTATTGGATGTCTCTACACTTCCTCCTCTCTGCCTCTCCATTTGTGGTTGCTCCACAACTTCATGAGGCTCCTTCTGAGGTTGCACGTTGAGAGGTATAGCATGTTCCCTCTATACCACCATATCTTTAGTCTTTGCCTTTCTCCTTAAGGTTGTGCATGCATTTAAGAACCTCAAGTGCATACAGGTTCTTCACTTGAACCCTAATTTTCTTCACCTGTCTCATGGCTATGTGTCTCAGGAATGCCTCTCCTTTGTTGAAGATCACATCATAACCATGGTCTTCCAAAACTGCAATAGAGATGAGATTTTTATTTAGGCCTAGAATAAACATGACATCCTTGAGTTTGAGAGGGGGTCTCGACTCCCTTCGAAAGGTGACTGTACCAATCCCAGTCACAATGTACCTTCTGCCACCTCCAAACTCAATATTCATCTAGAGATATTTCTCTTCTAGGTCACTGAAAAACTCTATACACATGGTCATGTGGAATGAGGCACGCGAATCGAAGTACCACACAATCCCCATCACAGTGTTGGCCATGCATGCGATAAGGGTGAAATCTAGCTCAAACTGTGAATCCAAAGCTTCACCTACTGCTGCTACTGTGGACTCCTTCTTGCTAGACTTTTTTTTGTGGACACTTAGTAGCACAGTGCCCAAATTCATGACAATTGAAGCATTTAATTTTTGACAAATATTTCTTATTGCCCTCTTGGCTAGATTCAACCTCACATTAGGACTTCTTTCCCTTAGCCTAATTTTTTTGATGATTCTTTGGATAAGGTCCAATCTCTAGTATTCCACCTTATCTCCTCTTGTACCAAATTTTACCATAAGCGCTCCCAATTCGGTATTTTTTCCCTCTTATTCATTGAATCTTGATAGCTATGCTAGCTCTTGGGATGGCCCAGAAGGGCTAGGCTTACCAAGTATTCTTGAGGGACATTAACACCAACCCTGCTAAGTTCATCATGACACTATGTGAACTTGCTCATACACTATGGAATTGTGTCATTCTTCTGCATCTTGACACTTCGAAGTTTATCCTTGAGTGACAGCTTCCTATGGTCACTACTATTCTTGAACAATTTTATCAATGCTTTCCACATCATGAATGGAGTTTATTTTCCATGGAGATTCGAGACAATATGATCTTGTACTCCCTCCAAGATTATTCTCATTGCCTTGGCTACATCTTTCTTCCACTAAGCAAATGTAGGGGCATCAAATGCTTGGGGTTTTGCGACATCTATCTTGATGTATTCTAGCAATCCATTGTCATCCAATATCGCCTCCATGGGATCCTTCCGTGCAACAAAATTTGAGGTGAATTCCAAAGCATACTCTAGCCTTAGTCCATTGAAGGTCATCTTCTTGGCTCTAAAGAAATCCTTCTACACCGATCTTCAAATTCGAACCTATGAGAAACAACTTCCAATTTCCTGTTCTAATGTGAATCCAACTCTAATACCATGTAGAATTAGCATGTTAATTTACAATTGCTCATGAAGTTTTAATAAAAATCACAAGACACAAACCTACTCTACTACTCTGCGGAAACTAATTCACAATTTAGAACAAAAATCTTAGACATGCAATAAGAAATCACACATGAAAATAGTATTTTTCTCGGGGAAAGAAAACTGTTGAAAACCTCATTGCCTCACAATAATTTGATGAATATAAATGTATTACATTTGCTTTGCTCAACTAAGCACAACCTGCAAGTGCATAACCTTTCTCTCTGCTCACTGAGAAGGTCTGACCCAAAGTTAGTCAATTTCTACCTCTGCTTGAGCCCTTGTTTGCTTGTGCAATTCCTGAGGGTTGATCACCTGACCTCATGCAACACCTGTACACTCAACTAGTTTACAACTGTTGGTTAACTACCTTGGAAACTCCACCACAACTAGGAAACTCGTATTCTTTGCATGCATGAGCTAATTATTTGTTGATTGATCAATTAATTAGATGATATATGAGTTAGATTGATGTCCCACTACTTAACTGATCACCAACTAGTTCTATTAACAGTTAGAACTAGTTTAACTGATTACAGCTGAAATTAACTTAACCTAGGCTCCTAAAATTTAGGAATCATTACATACAAATGAACTTCATGCCCTTAACTTGAATTAATTGAGCTAGACTCCTATTTTTTAAGATTCAACACTAAAATTCAACTCATTAAATCGAATTGAGTGTTTGTGACTTAGTGACAAGAGCCATGTCACCTCAATTAACTCCTCCAAGTTGTCTGCTGATATGGAATCTTGAATTTCCTCAATTTGATTAAGGCAAAATCAAAATTGAGACTTTCTTACTGCATTTTCAATAGTCATCCAAATACTCTACCATGAGCGAGCTGGTGAAGGGCCACAAGATGTCATCCATCAGCCTCATGAAGGTTGTAGGGGCATTTGTTAACCAGAAAGACATGACAGCCATTCGAAAAGGCCCTCCTTGGATTTGAAGGCAGTCTTCCACACATTAGAGGGTTCGATTGGTACTTGGTGATAACCATAATTCAAGTCAATCTTGCTAAAATATTTGCCCCCTTGAGCTGGTCCAGAAGGTCATCAATGTGTGGGATTGGATACCTATTCCTAACAATGATCTTATTCAACACCCGATAGTCAATACATAGCCTCCAAGTTCCATCCTTCTTGTGTACCAACATGATCGAGCTTCCAGAGGGTGATGAACTTGGCATGATGTGCCCTTTGTACAACAACTCTTGAATATGCCTCTTGATTTCATCGTTCCCTAGAATATAGTGTCGATAGATCGGTCCATTAGGTAGCAATGTGCCCGAGGTCAAATCGATGGAGTGCTTGACCTGACAGTGTAGGGGTACCCCTGTGGTGAGATGAATTTGTCCTTGTAATCTCCACGACCTTTTCCATATGTTGCTGCCATGCAGAGGAGCCCTGTCTAGAGGCTGTGGATGTGGCCACAATATCCCTCTTGCTCTGAGGGAGAATCGTTAGGAAGAGAAAATTCTCGGTGTGGGAAATGATCTTACTGCATTGTTTAGAAGAGACCAAAGAAACAGTAGTAGGCGACGCTACCTCTGGTATCCTGTATAATTTCTGACCCAAAGTAATAGTAACAAAACGAGGTCTGGATTTATATACAATATGATGTTTCCATATGTATGGATGACCTAACAAAATGTCACAGACTTCCAGATGGGCAACATTGCATAATACCTCATCTGCAAAGAGCTTGATGCTATAAGGCAGGCGACACTATTGGTTGACACAGAGATCTCACCCTTGGTGGAGCCACCCAATGGTGTATGACTGTGGGTGTGGTGTTATTGGCAGCTTCGATCTCTTAACGACCTCGACTGATATCAGGTTATTTTGGCTTCCATTATGAACAATGAACTGCACCGGTAAACCCTTTACCCACATCTATGAGTGGAAGAGGCTCCCCCCCTCCTCTGGATCCTTAGGTTTTGCCTTTTTGAGCTTAGTGGTGGCTACTATCATAGTGGGTTTTGCGTCAATGGTATATTTTCCCTTGTGGGGTTCCGGCTCATAATTAGAGCATTCATCCGTTTCTGAGTCCTTTAGCTCAGCCACCAATGTCTGCTTTGTGCAACATTAGTTCGTGTTGTGAGTGGGATTTTTTTGGAACTCACACCACTTATCAGTGTCCTTCTTCGCCTTCCCGTTATTCTTGCCTTGCGACTGCAAGGAGTTGTCCTGGGGGGCGCAGTTTGGCTTTATCCTTTGTTCTGTGGCTTGGGGGCGTCTCTGCTCTACTTTGGGTTCATAGGCCCAAAGTCTCGCTTCTTCTGCTTGAACTTTTGCTCAATCTTAGCAGCATATAGGTATGTTTCACCAAGCGAGGAGATGTACATGAACTCCATTTCCACCTGAATGTATTTGGGCAAACAATTGCAGTACTCGAGCACCGAATACTTCTCGAAATCTTTGATACCTAAATTTTTGCACATGGTATGGAAAATATTCGTCAGTTCATGCACATCTTGATCCCTTTGTTTCGACAGCGTAGTCCATTATATCTACTTGTCGTCATAGCTCCCAATAGGGTAATTTTGTTCCTTGATAGCGTATCAGAAAGAATTCCAAGTGGGTGCGGCTGAAAACAATGAGGGTTCCCTCTCTTCCCTCTGCTCATAGCAGGTTTCCCACTAGTCCTTGACGTGGGGGCGACTTTGAGGAGTGCAAAATTAATTTTTTCCCTATTGGAAAAATTATGAACCGAAAAATATCCTTACAACAAATTTAACCATTTATCTATGACATCTGCATCTATCTAGCCTTCAAATATTGGAATGTAAAAGTTGGCTTTTACCTTAAAGGGAGTGGCACCTCCAAAGTGGCTGTCAGATGAAGATGCATTGCATGTGGGCATTCGCACAAGGATTTGGGCAAATTTGCTATCCTCGCATTCTTTGTCACTCGAGGGCTTCTTCAAGCAATATTTTGAACGGATTTCCTGATCCCTTGTATTTCTTTTATTTTTCCATGGGAGGTTGTCAAGGTCAGTGATGTTGGTCTTGCAAAGGTTCAACCAGTTCGAGCCCTAACTCCTTGTACCCCGACCTCATTGGGGACATGCATAGAAATACAAAGAAAGAGTAGACCACTCTGATACCATTGATCTAGACTTATACAAGAACGAAACAGAATATAGATATAAATATAAATACATAAATACTAAGATGCAACATAAATAAATCTTCATTTCATTAATATCAAAGAATTGGAAGAAGCTAACATACAAAATGCAAATAAACTAGCTTGGGCAATAATGGCTTATATATGAGAAGAGATGTGGTTGCTACATGCCTTTGAATTGTGCCACAATGAGGCTCAAGAGCCTTTTTATTATTGAACAACAAAGGGAAATCCTAAACAACTAAAACCCTAACCCTAAGAGATGAAACACCAAGAGTTTGTGGGTCCCATTGGGTTAGTTGGAGAACGAACTTCCCAAGGGTCATAACTTGGTCATATGATCTCCGTTTGGTGCGTATGCTACCGTGTTAGAAAGATCTCTCAGACTACTACAATATTTGTGGCCAACTACTGTGGAGCTTAAATAAACGTTGTTTAGTGGGTCAAAATAGTCCCAATAGTCCAGGACCCGAAAAACTGCTAAAAATAGTAAATTGTGTTATAATCAAGGAAACTGATGAAACCAACTAGATGTCTAGGTGGAATAGGCAGGTGACCACCAATATCCACCTGGATCATGAATTAGCTTTTGTAATGGCCAAAACTAAAGCATGATTATATAGAAATTACTAATAGAAATTAAAAACCATTAATTGACGAACATAAAGAAAATACATTAATAATTACACAATCCACAAGAGTAGTGAGTTGTGATACACTTACCCATAAGATGAAGAACAAACTTACTTGTAATAGTGTGATTTAACAACCATTGTGCTACTCTGATCTAGCTAACCGCAACCAATGTGTGGGGATGATTTTGTACCCCACCATAGGCTCGATTCCACCATTTCTTTTCATAGTTGTGCATGCCTAAATCCGAAATCAACTACCTCTACTAATGTTTAATCCTTACTTCCAAGAAATCTCAAGGGAAAATATTATTATGCTTCTCCTCATCCATCAAATATAACTTCTTTGTCTAAAAATGGAAGGAAAAACTCCATGCACATATTCCACTTGTCATCATTAATTTTTGTTTTTATCTTAGGCTTTTTTTAATTTAGCTTTTCCATAAATTTATATTTTCTTATTTTTACCCCTTTTTCTTTTATTGATAAAGTTGTTCCTTTTATTTATTTATTATCAACATTCACTATAATTATATTTTTATTTATCTATTTAGTGGTAAGGGCATTACATACTCCCCCCCTTTAAGGAACCTTATCCCAAAGTTAACTTTGATCGTGTTATCGACCTTTTTTTCAATTTCTTTTTGTTATATTTTCTCCTTTATCTTTCACATCTCCCTCTAGTGAACTGGCATAAGGCCATAAAAGTGACTACAATAGACATAAAAATTCCTCAGAAAGTGCGAGGAACACTCGAGCACTTCTCTACTTCCATAACAATAAGTTCCCAAGAAGTAGAAGCAACACTCTAATACTTATCTACTTTCAGAAAAACTATGCTTAAAGCCATCTTGATTCATCATGACCCCAAGGCTTTATACCTCATACACCCTAGCAGGCATCTGACTCAGTACTCATGTATCACAGGCATATTAAAAGGTTTCCCTGAACTCCTACCACAACTCACTAAGGTACACAAACCCAAGCATTAAATTCCAATCCCATAACCCCACATGCAAGCAACATTATAACTATTTTCTAGGCTTTGGCACCACAACTCTAATATTAGGCCCTCGACCTTCTCAAGATGGTCCTATATCCCATTGAGAATTATATAGGAAGAAATAAACATTGGTATAAGTAGTTGATTGGGTTTGTCCTCTATCCATACGTTGTTATTTTGTGAACATTTTCCTTCATAAGTATGGTATCCTACAAGATCATCAGAATCTGGGCCTGTCATCCCATTGGTGGGTTTCCTACGAATCACCACCTCACATCATGGAACCAATGCACTATTTATTTAATTGTAACATAATCATCTAATAGAAAACAATCCACATACCAAATCTCGCATGTCATCATAATAATACAAAATTATTGTCATCACAACACCCTGATTAGTAAGAGACCACATGCTCATGCATGTCATCATTAAACATCTCATCATAAGAATTATGTGCAATTACCACATGTTTTCACATTGTGAAATACCATTATAATATTATAACATCAACATATATTTATCAAAGATATAACATTACATCATAAAAAATGAAGCCACGTGTTAACATAACATCACTACTAAAGTACCGCAGAGCATAGGTAGAATGATTACATCAACAAATACTATTTATCTCACCTATCAACTAGTCATGATTCATATCTTTAAAAGAAATATTCATAAATAAAAAAAAAGCAAATGGGATATGCAATTGACTAAATTAAGTCAGTCAATTCTTTTTTACTCATAAAATAAATTATTCAAATAAAAATGGAAAGTCGCAATGCATAATGTCTACATCCTCTTAAGTAACAAACCTTGGGTTATATTGGTCCAATTGGACCTTGATTTGTTCAATCTCTCGGCTCCTAGTTTGACAAAACCAAATGGCCTAATATACAGAATAATTTGACCTAGAGGCCGCCCTCCATGAAAACCTGCAATCCCCTCAAATTTCAACACATGGGATGGGTCAAGTACAAAGTGTCTAGCTATGTAAACACAAAATGCAATGTGAATCTTTCTTAGATGGAGTGGAAACTCAAGTTTATAAGAAATTATTTTGATCATTTCTAAGATCTTAAACAACACAACAAACTTATTAGATAATTCTTTTCCTTTAGAAAATCTTAAGGAACTCTTAGAGGGTCTAGCTCTAATAAAAACCTTGTTTCCTTCCTTATAGCCTCTACTAGTGTTCTTCACATCTACATAAATTTTAAATCAATCCTTGGCTTCCTCGTGCTTTTGCTTAACTATAACTATTTATTCTTCCAATTTCTTGGAGAATTTCAATTCCCAACATGAACTGATCCTCTCATCGATCCCAACTTAAAGGCATACAACAAGGTCTTCCATATAGGACTTCACATGGAGCTACTTGAATTGAACTATGATAACTATTGTTGTAAGCAAATTCCATTATGGGAAGATATTTCTCCCATTGATTTTATTGGTCCATGGCATATATTCTCAACATGTCCTCTAATATTCAGTTTACTCTTTATGTTTTCCCATCAAGCTCTAGATAATATGCAAGATTAAAGTTAATTACAATTCCCATAGAATTTAGGAGGCTTTATCAAAACTTAGACGTAAACCAAGAATCTCTGTCTAATATGATATTTCAAGGCAACTCATGTAGGTGAATTTTTTCTTTTAGGAAAATCCAAGCAATGGTTGGTACCTCAAAGGTGCTTTTAACTAGAACACGATGGGCACTTGGTTAGTTTGTCAGCGACTACCATAATGTAGTCATGTATTTGGGATATCATAGATAAGCCTCCCACAAAATCCATTGAAACAACTTCCTACTTAGTTTTTAGTATATCACGGGGTTGTAGTAGACATGCAAGGTGGCAATATTCTACCTTAAATAGTTGACATTCTAAACATCAAGCTACTAACTATGTTATACATTATTTCATCCCTACCGAAAAAAACAACCCTTTTCAATTATGTATGCATTTTCTTTAATATTGGATATGTAGCATAGGGGTTATGTGGCCTTCATCCATGACCCATCTCATAAAATAATCATTCTTTGGCACATATATTTTACATCTAAATCATAACAATCCATCATTCTCTAGGGTGTAACTTTCCCAGTTAGATCCATCGATACTCCCTCTTATGGAGTAGACTTTATTCACTTGTATTGATGATCTTTTACAGGGTAGCTTAAAATCTTGTCACTTAAGTTTGTTTTCAATAATTGCATTGAATGAATTTTGGGCCTACTTAAAGCATCTTCAACCTTGTTTTTCTTTCCTTTAATGAAGGATAACCTAAAATAATATTCACTTAACAACTCTCTTCAGTGTTTTTGCTAGGCATTAAGGTTTTATTGAGTGAAAATATGCTCAAGGCTCTTGTGATACGTCTTTAGGTCAAACTAACATCCCATTGGATAATGTCTCCATGGCTTCAGAGCCATTGCAACTATTGCAAACTCTAGATCACGAGTGGTGTAATTGATTTCATGGGTCCTAAGTTCACGTGAAGTATAAGCAATAAATCCTCCTTCTTGCATTATAATTGCACCCAAAACTTCCCTTAATGCATTTGTGCATACACAAAAGTTTTTATACTTTTCAGGTGTTCATAAGATTGGGGTGGTTGCCAATCATCATTTTAGCTTGACAAAAATGCTTCCTCACACTCATTTTTCCATTCAAACTTTACCCCCTTCTTCTGGATGGATGTGATGGGATTAGCAATTCAGGAAAATCCTTCCACAAATGTTATACAATACATCGCTAGCCCCATAAAAATACATATTTCTTTAGTATTCTTAGGAGCATATGATACCTTCCCCACTAATGGTATGCCCTAGATATTAATTTTCTTTTTGGAAGAAAGAACATTTAGTAGTTTCACATACAACTTCTATTCTCCGAGGCATTGAAATACCTATCTCAAGTGCTCTTTATGCTCCCATTTATTTCAGGAATAAATGAGGATGTCATCTAGGAACACTAGGATAAAATGTTCTAGATATTTGTGGAATGCACTATTAATCAAATTCATGAATATTGTGGGGGAATTAGTTAAAGAAAATGGTATTAAATTCATAGTGGCCAAACCTTGTTTTGGATGTGGTATCCAATATAAATACAATGCGTGAATGCAAAAGAAACTTCTATATTAATGATGTAAGTAAGAATAATAAAGAGATAAGTGGCTACCTAAAAGTTGTTTATCTAACCAATATAATATATAATGAGGTACAAGTATAAGGAAATATTAGTGATAAATAAAGGAGAATATGTCAAGGCATGTTGGTGTTGGTTGTCAATGGAAAGTGTGGGGATCGTGGGAAAGGTTCCTCATTGAAATCATCAATAATTGTGAAACATGTTGATTCATTGGTAAAATGATACCATTTATGGAGTGGTTAGGCACAAAGAACCTAGTTGGGAGAAACATAAGAGTGAAGAAACTTACCTCCCCTAACATCCATATTTGTGGGGGGGAAATGTGATCCGGATTTAAACAGGATCAAAATGTGTAATAAAAGCATGGTTTCTTCAAAAAAATTAATGGGTGGGATCTACACTGAAGGAGGGTAACTATAGAATTGCCTAAGGCTATTACGTATATTTCGTCAACAATGTACACCCCATGTCTTGGAGCAACAATGCCTTATGGGTCTCTAGGAGGTGTTGTAACCCCTAGTGTCGAGAGGAAGTCAAGAGGTAATGCAAGGTCGCGTTAATCTAGAACTTGAAGGCTAAAGTCTCATAAATCTTTACATGTTACTTTTTGCCCTCGTAAGACAATACCACTACAAAGTATGAGTTGATTGTTAATCTAAGATGGGTCATGTAGAGACAAGGATATGCTTTTGAACACTTACCTCATGAAGAGAGAAATATATATTTGGTCATGGTAGTAAAAAAGGTGGGTTCCTTGAGTCCCAAAATAGGCATTCGTATCTCCCTTTGTTAATCTTGTAGTATATTGGCCACTAAAAAATTATATGATACTCCATGTTTGGTTCATGTAAGTGTCACAACTTACAATTAGATACAAAACTATTATTGGGCCTTGACGAGGTTCATGAAAAATAATGTCCTCTATTGAGCAAAGGAGGTGGGCAAGGACAATGGTCATAAAATGAGATGTATCAAATAATAGAGAAACAAATGTAATTAGATATTTTTAGGACATGCCATAATATTATGCCCATCATTAGTGAACACCTCATTCATTCCTTTAGTATTGGCAAATCCACTATTTTCACTAGAGAATGCATTTTTTCTTAAATCAATCTCTTTGACTAGTTAAGAATTCATGAATATTAAGTTTTATAGTTTTCTTAGGTCCTTTTGGGTTTTTCTTATTTTTGTTATTATTGATGTGGATTTTCTTAGTTTTCTTAGGTTCTTTTGGGTTTTTATTTTTATTTTTGTTGTTATTGATGCAAGTTTTTTGGTTCACAATAAAGAAAGGAGATTACCATTATTTTTTTACCAAATTTAAAAGAAGAAATGAGAGGCAAGAAATTCTTGATAAGACCTTGTAAGCTTACCAAGTAGAAATATCTGTTAAAATTTGATGTATTATGTTTTCTCAAGCATTGAAGGGTCTAATAATGCAATTGAACAATTAGGTAATGTATTCTCTTTTCTTAGACTACTTTTTGATGGGTGGGTTAAGTTGTGTTAGCCATTGAACTATCTTTATCAACACATCAAATTGCTTTGGAATTTTTAATAGTGCACCACTTTGCATAATGTTTCCCACGTCGTAATTTAATCCTTCACAATGAAGGTGAAAATCTACCACCACAAATATTATATTAACAAATGTGTATTCATCATGGTTTATCTCTATGGAATAACTAAATTTATGGTGCCAATTTTTTTGGATAACCAAGGAATTGTCGAAGTGAAGAACAATGAATGCCAAGAAAAAGAGTGGTGTTGTTGAAAAATATTGTTAAAGGACTAAAGCACAAGTGGGAAAATATCAACCTATAGGAAGTGTGTTCTAGACTAATCCATAGGATCATATTCATATACTTAAATTTGTAACAAACTCTTTAGACTCAATCCACTTTGATCGCCTTAGGGGCATATACGATTCAAATGTTATATCTTGACCTCGACATTTATCAACTTAGTGAAAATCATTGCCAAGTCAATATGACCTATCAATCAACCTTCAATTTTATTCAAAGTTACAAAAATAAACTCCATAAACTCTAGAGTCAGAAAGAACATGTTGTTATAAGACCCCTTGTCAATGCAACTCTCATAAGATTCAAGGGGTGAAATTATCTTTGTACAACCTACACCCCCCCATAATTGCAACTTTATGAAGCTCAAGCATAACTCAAAGTCTCACATATTTAGCCTATGTTGATGATTTCATAAAGATATCAATAACTTGAACATATGTCCTACAGTAAACAAGAGACACAACTTTCTCTTGTACCAATTACTTGAAATAATGTGCTTGGAACTTCACATACTTCATTTTACTACGAGAAAAGTGATTATTAGTTACTTGTATTTCACTTTGATTGTAACAATATGCTATAGTTGACTCCTTAAAAGAAAAGTCTCACATATTTAGGCTATGTTGATGATTTCATAAATATATCAACAATTTGAACATATGCCCTATAGTAAAAAGGAGACACAACTTTCTCTTGTACCAATTACCTAAAATAATGTGCATGGAACTTATTGTCGCTACTACAACACCCTCCAAAATTTTGGCCTACATCAAAAATTCAGAGCCTACCTTTACTTTGCATGCTGTCATCACAAGCATTAAGAATTATTGCATGTGTTTTCTCTAAATGTCCTTGTCCCATTTGCGAGAAAATTGAAGTGTCATCTTTTAGCATGTGGAGTGTCATACAATGCACAAAAGTTAGTTTTGGTGATTTCAAGGGGTAATTTTTGTGTAAATTAGTTGGTATTACCATGTAAACATGTATCACACTCATTTCCAAAGTTTCAAGTACTATCGCACAAGTGTTGTCACGCTCGTCGCAAAGTGTATCTTTGGTGTTGCACTTGGTATAGGTCATCACAAAGTTGTCACATTGAGGAAAGGGTGTTGTGAGTGTTCCATGTTGTGTCGAAAAATGATCTAAGTGTGTGATCATTATTAGAGTCATGTTTTTTCCTACCTTCCTTTCACTGATTTGACACTTGGCCAAATTGGGAAAACTCCTTGATCGGGTCAATTAGCCTCTTTTAACCAGCCTGAACTGCACATTGTGCAGTCTTAGCCCTCAAGCAACAAACTTTCTTCTTGGTACTACACAATGTGCAGTTCTTTCCTCCCAGAACTATGCATTGTGTAATCCCAATGCTCAAGCCCAACCCTTGAGCTCCAAAACAACACAATTTACACCTCCAGTAAACCCTGAATTGGGCATTGTGGAGTCTCAGTCCTCAAGCCTCAAACTTGAGCTCTTGAACTATGCAATTGCACAATGACATGGCCTCCTTGTCCTTCCAACAATGCACAATGGGCAATCTCAGTGCTCAAGCCCTCAGCCTGTCTCCTTGAATCCCTCAAATGCGCAATCCTCAAGCCCGATCCAGCCTAAACTACACATTGCACAATATCAAGGCTCAAACCTGACCCTTGATTGCCTGAGATGCGTAGTCCTTGAGCGTCTCCCTCAGCCTTCCACTCAATTCCAACTCAATAAGTGTATCATCATGCAACATCTTAAACTAGGGGTTTATCAGACTGATGTCATTTTGTCATGAGTGAATTGGAGATGTAGGTACTCTATCATACTATGACAAGATGACAAAGAAGGAGATGGAGAAGGAGATCATGCTAGAAGACACCTCTGTAGCTAGAAGTACGAGTTGATCAATCAAGAGGAAGCAAAGGGAGATAAGTTTGCGACAATAGCTCAAGATCTAATAACATTGAAGACTCTTCATCTTTAGCAATATGGAGGTGGAAGAGGAGATGATGTTCTATCTTCAAGGAGACACAAAGCAAACAACAAGGAGGAATGGATTGACATTGCCATGTCATCAATGTCATGTCATGAGTCATCATGTGACACATCATTTTGTGGATAATGTAAATTATTATTCGAAATGTATTGTAAAGTGGAAGTCCAAAGGACATGTCTAGAATGTAAAGAGTCATGTGAGAGTGGAAAATTCATAGGGAAGTCAAACAATCGTGAGGGTAGTCCAAGAGTCACAAGGGAAGTGAAGGATCACACCATTTGTTATATATACACCCTCATTGTACAAGCAAATGAATTTTCACCTTGGCTTCTCCCATAAGTCTTTAGAGAGACAGAGTTAGTACTATGGGGAGCAAGTAGTGGCTCCAACACTCCACTATTGGAGCAAGTGATGTTCGTTGTATATATTCATCTTGGGACTTTTACTTAATATTTGAAGCCTGATGGCCAACACGTTTTCAAGCATGGATTATGAATATTTTTAAGATTGTTTTATAAATGTTTATGATTCATGGTTTTTTTTTGCCTGTACTAAACTAGTTGAACTATTTTGGTTATTTTAGTGCTTATCATATTGAGAATGTGTTGTAATGGTTGTAATGCTCGTCCCATCTTTTTGGACTATTCCTTTGGATGCTAGACGAATGTTTTCTCTCTATGTGTGTTTCTGCTAGAGTGGTACTATTACCTTCCTTTTAGAGGCTCACTTCCTCCCCCCTTCGTAGTAGAAGAACCTTGATGTACTTGCAACCGAACATTCATTAGGAACACTTACCTATTGTTTGAATGCACATGTGATGCTTTCTCTTGTTGACAACTAAAAACAAGGTAAATATTTAAGTAGACGACAACTGGGCTATTTTCTGGTGGGCCTCCTACACCAAATAGTGTGAGGCCTAATTGGGATTTTATATCTGAGAGACCCCCTTGAATGTTGGCAGGTCTAACACTGTAACCATTTTTGGTGCTAGAAGGAGCGCAACCAAATTTTTATGGCTGATAACTCCACCCACCCACAACATACTTCCTCTAGAAAGGAAACAACGTTCCCAAAACCTCTCCGACTCATATTCTAGAAACATGTGGATCTTATTAGGTTTCCCCTAAAAAAAGTTGCAAAGTATCTTACGAGCATATTCAGGCAATTCGACCCATAACCCGTAAGTTTGCAAAGACTATTGGATTGGTTCCTGGAGCACATAATCTTCCTTATTTTTTGAAGAATAAAGAAACAAATTCTACCAGGATAGTGGTTTCTATGGTGGAATATTTGGTTTTCATTACCCTTGAAGAGTTAGAGGAATCTACAGAAAACATAGAAAAACCAAAGCAGCCTCCATCTTTCAACGGGCATGATGGGGACAATGTTTTGCTCTTAGACGACGCCTTCCACGTGTTAGGAGGTCACGAAGAATATTCCTTAGATTCTGAAGAAAAGGAGAATTATAGAGACAAAGACATGGAAAATCAAGGATTGGATTGGATGACTTAGGGCCCACTTTCCCTTCTGGGTATTTTACATAAGATGCCAAGACACCTGGAAAATCTATTAACAAAATATGACCCCAATAAGGCAGTTAAAGCAGAATACAATTTGGATAAATTCTATCTACACTTGCAGATGCTTGAGGTACATTATGACGATGTAGCATGTAGACTATTTCCTTGTATCTTATATGGTAGAGTGGTTACTTGGTATTGTAGACTTCCCATAAATTCAATTCAAAATTCGAGGGGGTTTAAAAAGTTATTACTTGAAAAGTTCATTAATGAAAAAACCCAACCATGTTATTAAATGAGTTAGAGAATTTGAATATGGGGGCAAAATAAAAGGTCAAAGATATTAATTAGAGGTGCAATATGGTATTGAACCAATTCCCTCCGGGTACGACACCTCATGCCTCCACAACAATTGACTACTACACTTATGCCTTTCCGACAAGCATTTCGCAATTTGTAAAGAGAGTTGCGAAAGAATGAAGAAGCCATTGCATTTGAAAAGGACTTGCGTGTAATTGGATTCATTATTGATGATGAATCATTTAAAGACTGCAAGGAGACATGTAAAAGGTCTTAGGACTCTTCGAACAAGGCCAAGGATAAAGAAGTTATCGATCTGGAAAGCTTGACCAGGTCCATCAAGTATATATCCAATGAGTTGGCAGAGTTAAAACAAAGGACAAGTGAGACCATTGTCAACAATAAGCCCTCAAAGTTCAACTTCCTGAGAAGGACCAACAATAGAAACAACAACAATAGTTAGCTTGTTAAGTCTGCACAAAGCTTGAATGTCGTGTTGAATGTTGAAAGCATGGACATGGACTAGTATATCCCTTCTCATCAAAAATATCATTCATAAAAGACATGCCCATAGTGGAATCACCACATGAATTCTTTGGTTGCGCACATTATCGAAAAAGTACTTTCAGATAAGGAGACAGGGCAGACAAAATAAAAGGAAGAATCTGTTGCTCTTGAAGAAACTGCGGGCATCCAACATGCAGTGAATATTTTCAGTTGCGTGTTCACTAGTAAGAATAAGGATCTTGAAGAACCACCACTGAGTGAGGCCCCAAATAAAAAAAAAATAGTCGATACAAGTTAAGGAGCCAAGGGCCTTTTCCTAAACAATAGTTGATAAGGAAAAAATTGAAGAAACACTTGTTAAGGAAAATAGCACCGCCTGTCAACTCTACTCAAAGCAAGTCTTGAAACGCCACCACCACAAAGAACACTTTCGACAATAGTAAAAGAAAGTCTACCACTCCAGAAGTGTCAGATAAAGCCACTCCTCCAGACACTTCGACAATAGTTGTTGCACTTGATTATAATATAGTAGAAGACATGAAAGAAAACTCGTGCAAATATTTTGTTCTTTGATCTTACAAGGATAGTCAGCCAGCGCGAACTCCTTCTCCGAGCCCTTGACAAACCTTCCTCAGGTAGTAATGCTTCTTCTTCGCAGAAGGGATTTGATAAGTCTTTTGGTCCCCTAGAATTATTTCTTAACGGATTGACATTAGAAGCTATCACTCTCTGCCCTTAGTTTTTATTGACTTTCAAATTTTTTAATTACAATGTTCACAACTGTTTTGTGGATTCTTGTGCATCCTTAAACATAATGCCATTATCCTTTGCCAAGAAAATCAAGAGAAATGGGATAAGATCGATGCACATATCATTCAGCTAGATATGACTCTTATCCATGCTATTGGTGAACTTAGAAACTTTCTTATCCGCCTATCATTTGATCGCCAAGTTCACCAGTGTATAATCATAGTAATTATGGACATTTTGGAAGCCTACAGTGGATGACTAAGTAGAGGTTGGTCCAACAAACTACATGGGTATTTCTCTACCAATGGACACATTTATGGATTCCGTATAAGGGTAGGAATGACCAAATCCGGGTTGAATTAGAACATTACATGAAACACAATATTACACCCTTCGAGGGAAAAATTTATCTTGTCACTTTCAAAGATTTAATTTTTGGAATTTGCTTTTTGGAGACTCACCTTGTGTGCTACCTTACTCAACCTTCCCCAGTACCACCAGGCACATAGTTGGAACTCCTTCCTACTCCAAATAGTGGAAATGACCTATGGACAATAAATAATACTAGTACTAGTGTAGGGCATAGCTCTTATATTTTTGATATTTGGATTTTGTATTTTGACGGTTCCAAGACAAAGGAGTGCTCTGGAGCTGGTTGTGTTTTAGTAGGCCCATAATGGAGGAAACACTTGATCTCTTGCCGCTTGGAATTTGAGTGCACTAATAACATTGTAGAATATGAATCACTCATCATGGGCTTACAGAAAACCATTGACCTCAAATTTGGGGCTCTTAAAGCAATAGGTGACTTTGAGATCGTTACTATGCACTGTATGTCACCTAAATTGAAAAGTTATCAACAATAGGTATGGGATTTGATTTCTCAATTCCAAGCTTTCAATATTGTATATGTTCCTAGAATGCGTAACACAACTGTAGATGCATTAGAAAATGCTACTTCTAGATTGTCACCGCTTGGGGACGATTTTTCTATTGAAATAATTTATAAGCCATCCGTCCGTGATAATATCAATAATTTGCACATTTTCAATGATAACCAACAAATAATGCATTCCACGGCGAACATTGATGTGTTATGTTGTCCCTCGGTTTAATATTTTTATGGATTGGAAATATGGCTACGTGAACCAAATTTACAATGGGAAACTGTGCTCAAGGAAGGATCTTGTTATGAAACCAACTCACAAAAAGATAGAAAAGATAGATAACGCCTTAGAATTCAGCCTCTTTGAGGGGGAAACCTCCTTTACATTACACAAATGAATGATTCTTTGATGATACAAATGAAAATACCTGCTTTCTACATATAAGAGTCTAAGGGGTCATAATATAGTCAGAGCCGACATAACAATAATAATATAAGGGCATAATAATAACAATAGTGGGCTTCTATGGGGCACAATAGTAATAATATGGGCATTACATGGGTACATCAATATAATAAGGGGGTTGTACTAATAACAATAAGGGGTTACACTAGTAGTATAGGGGCCTAACATGCCCCTCTTCTTCAAAAAGCGTTGTCCTCAACGCTTGAGTAGTTCTTGATGCTTCTGTATAAAATTCTTGTCCTCCCATGTGGAATCTTCATCGGGTAAGTTCTTCCACTTGATGAGATACTCTGAAATTGATTGATTTCATAGCTGTCAGGTTCTTGTTTCTGTGATTGCTCCAGGTTCCAATATGATTTTTCCTTCCTCTTCAATTTCTGGCAATATTATTTGAATTGGGATCTTTTGAAACTTTTGAATAAGTGGCCATACTTCTTCATCCTTCTTCGAATCATCCCTTGCTTCCATTTTCTTGAAGTGTCTTCCCATTCGGTAAGGTCGCCATTTTTTAAGTGCATGTACTATTGCCAACATTTCCTTCTCATAAATAGCTTGCTTGAGATGTAGCAGTAAAAATACCCAATCACCTACATCAAAACATTTTCACTACGATGTTGATCTACTTGTTGTTTCGTTTGATTTTGCACCGAAGTGGCATTATCCTTTAAAAGTTGGAGAACTTGTTGTTGATGCTCGATGTGATCTTTCACTGCTTGAACCCTTTTCTTCTTGATATGTCCTTCTATGTCTAGAGTTTGAGGAGTGATAATTTCTTCCAATCCTTTACAAGATATGGTCGGATTCATTTATTGATGCTCGATGTGATCTTTCACTGCTTGAACCCTTTTCTTCTTGATATGTCCTTCTATCTCTAGAGTTTTGGGAGTGG
>APFE030084857.1:0-20996 GCA_000404065.3 Pinus taeda
AATCAAAATAAGTAATTTGTTTCTTTAGGTTTGATAGACCAATGTTTGGTCTCGGTGGAAGTTAACCATCATCATCATCATATTTCATAAATTGCCTCATAGAATTCCTTAAACTCTAACATATACGCACCCTACACAGGCTTCTTCCATGTCTTTCTTGCCTCCCACCCACAGTCCAGGAAGAAAGAACTACACTTAACTCTGCTAGCGATATAATGTGTTTTATAAAATTTATGTTTAAAAACATTTATTACTTGTAGTTTGAATAATGTAATGCGCTATTATTATTAGATTTATGTTTTACTTAAAATTAGTATTCAATACTTTAATATTTTGTTGTAGTTAAAAATATTTTTATGTGAAAAAATATAATTAAAAAAATTTAGCCTGTATCTTTTGTTTATATATATATATATATATATATATATATATATATATATATATATAATATAATATAATATGGATATATATTCTATTTTATTAGAACTTTTTATTAAAAGATATTTGTGAAATCTTTTATTTTATTTTGTTTTTTATTTTAATATTATAAAAGTCCAATTTTAATGTTTGCTATTTATGTTATAAGAAGAGAATGTGATCCACAAGAACGTGAGACTTTTTAAGTTTATTAGTTTTTAATATATTTGATTTTTATATGGATTACGACATTTCAGAAAATTTGAATATTATTTGAAATTTAATATCAATTTAAATTAAAATATCTTATAAAAAACGATTTTGATAATTATTGTAGGAGAAAAATAGTTGGTCATTCTGATCACTTCATTTCACGCTCCATTCTTTCATGACCGCCACCCTGAACCCTGTATCATCAGATCATTTTCACCTCCGAAATCATTTGCTTCATTCCGTGTCGTAGATGTGGGATTCATTAAGGCCCTCCTATGATGGGTTACTTCTTGTCGACATCAGATCATTATCCAAGAAGTCGACCTAGGAAGAACACTTTCAGTACTTTGAAGCTTGCATGCCTCAATGGCAAGTTTCTCACTTACGGTGACAGGTTTATATTAATGGCCTTCGACCGAGAGATTTTGCGTGGTGTTCGAAACCAAGTCCTTTTTCACACCGCAATTGTACTGTAGTACCTTGAGGGTTATTGTCATTATTTGTGATTCCTCTCGCGCCTATTAACAACTTACATCATTGGCTGGTAATCAGGCGATGTCTTTCCATGTTCGACTCCATAACATTTTTTCACATGGATCAACTTGTACTCCAAGTGAAGATTGAACCAGTTTTGAAGACCCTCGATCTAGTTTCATCCATCTGGGCTACGATATATTCAAGAATATAAAGACATCAAATGTACATCATTTCCAAACAGATGATCATCCAAATCAAAGGATGATGAGTTGGCGGCTTACAAACCCACTATATGATTGTCCAAGACCTTAGTCAAAACCAAACAAGCCCATTGCATGTCTTCCCATTAGATATTGGTACCTACTCTATTAAGAGTTTCAAAGAGGAAGAAATAGAGGCTAAGGAATTGCAACATTTCAGATTTTTTGATTTGAGTTTCCATAGATATGATCTGATAGGTATCGCCATGGGACAATATAAAGCAATAAGATACAATTGGATATATACTTCAACCATTGATGAAAAGGAGGAAAAGGTGAAAAACTTTTACAACATTTCCAAGGCACTGGAATCATCTCTTCAAGATGATAAAGGAGAATTCAAAGCATGACACTCACGAGAGCATGAGTTTAGAAGAAATAAAAGTTATTCTTAAAAGAAAACAAGGACAAGAAGCCAACAAAGAGAAGCAAAAGAAACAAAAGTTTGAAAATGAGACTAAATGGAAATAACAAGAGGAAGAGGAACAAAATAAACAAGAAGAAGAAGAGAAAAAAGGAAAGAAGAGGAAGAAAGGAAAAGA
The DNA here is from genome assembly GCA_000404065.3 of Pinus taeda. NCBI lineage: Eukaryota > Viridiplantae > Streptophyta > Pinopsida > Pinales > Pinaceae > Pinus > Pinus taeda. Next base: position 1,910 of record APFE030084857.1, read on the forward strand.
AAGGAAGTTGAAGAAGCTAAAATACAGGAAGAAGCATTAGCCAAGTAGCTTGAACAAGAATTGATTGGCAAGGAGCATGAAGACAAGGTAGCAGAAGATAACAGGTTGAAAATTCCATAAACACAGGTAGAGTTGCCTACCTCAGATGTCCCACTGCCCACTCCTATCACTCGCAGACATTTTCCATCTTAGGAATTAGAATTATAGTGGAAGAAGAAGTAGTAGTGTTGGACCTCTCTAGACTCGCTTTTGATCAGGTTAAGTGCAATATCATACAAGAAAGCTGCAGATGTTGGGCCAAGGATCCAAGGACGCCCTTATCGGTCGCCACAAAGAGATAAATAGTGATGGACACTACAATGAATATCGAAGTGATATCTTCTCTCGAAACTACTTTCACAACTGCCAACAAGGAGAACATAGAACGTCTATCTAAAGAAGTAAATATTATTTGAAAGTAAAGTTGAAATATAGAACGTCTATCTAAAGAAGTAAATATTATTTGAAATTAAAGTTGAAATATAGAACGTCTATCTAAAGAAGTAAATATTATTTGAAAGTAAAGTTGGTCATTTCATAACAGAGGAATCTCCAACTACAAACAAAGAACCAAACTTTGTTAATTACATACTCTCGAGGTGAAGATTTGCAAGCATCAATTCTTGAAGAAGTTGAAGTGCTGGAAGAATTTATGGGTCGAGTTTATGATGAAATTATGACCCTACATCAGGTAATAGCTCCATTCCCTCACATGTTTAGTGAATTAAAGGGAAGATGATTACTAATTAAACTAACATCATCAACAATAGATATCATATATGAGTGGAGCTTGAAATACCCTAATGTGCTTGAAGAATTTCCCAGGAAATATTGGATAATGATGGAAAAGGATAAAGTAGATGTCAGGATCAAAATGCAATCACATGAGAAGTTGAGCAGGGACATGGACAAGAAAATGGCCCCTTATCAAAGTTTACACAATGGGCTTGAATCTCTTGCAAAGTTCATAGAATACCTTCCATTAGTGCACCAGGAGAAACAAGATCACAAGAAGAGGTCAAGCAAGAGATTCAAGGAATTTTGGATCCGATAAAGCAAGTTGTTGTAAGAGGTTATCTAAAGCCTACAAAGGAGGTGATATAATGATATTATGTGAAGCCCATGAAGTTGCATATGAAGCTCACAATGCTATTGAATTGACTACAAGTTGAAAAGTGAACATTGCTACCTAATGCATTATAATGTTTCACAAGGAATGAAGATGAGCTACACCATAAGATCCTAGTAATAGCTTCCAAATACAAAGCATGGCAAGTGTATTTGGTAAGAGATCTACATGCAGAGGTTCCCGATCTTTCTAGCACCAATTTGGCTAATTGATAATGTTTTGTTTCTTTAATTTCATTGTAATTTGTATTTTATTCAAAGTAAATATAATTTAGATTAGAGAGGCATGAGGAAGTTGAATAGTCATGAGGGTAGGTTAAAGGTCACATTATTTGGAATGAATATACCTTCATGGCTATATTAAAGAGGACTCTTAGTTTTGGAGTGGTAACATTGCCTCTCCACTAATGGATTTCATGGGTACTTCATGTGGTGGTGTTACATGTGTTGTTGAGCATTGTGATACTCTTCTCTTTGTGATTCAATAATATATTTTTAGTCTTCCATGTGTTTGGTTAATGAACTTCCTTGTTGATTTAAGCACATATTATACTTGGGATTGTATGTTTTTTCATGCTTTCATTTTGATTTCGATTAGGAACTAATTCATGATCGATAAATGAATCTTTCTTTGTATAGGTGCATTTTAATTAAAGTTTGCTAACATGCTTCTTTAAGATTCACGTCACATTATTTGATTGTTGTTATGTCTATATTGTTTCATGTGTAAAGTTTCCATAAAGTTGTTTTAACTAGTATTTATTAGAATCTTTATTTGTTTTCTAACACTTATTGTTCATTCCATCCAAAATGAATCGTAAAACAATATGGTGGCTATTAGGCCCACATATCATATGAGAATCCTATTCCAAATGGTGTAGATTCTCGTTGGGATTTTTCACTGTAGAGATCCCCTAATTGTTGGCAGGAAAATTTTGGCTTGTCAACAGGTTCTAAGCCCATGACTTTGGGCCACAGGCTTGGGTACTTTGCCAACAAATGTCCATTTTTTTTGGGTTTTCTCCACATAAACCTAGTACCCAAGGCTTCTGGGAGTACCTCCCAAGCTACACTATTTTCAACACTTTCTCATAGCGAGGGAGGTACTTCCACTCCTTAGAAGTGACTCATTAGGAGCACAATCTCCATCCACGACATCCATCACTACAACATACCCTACAGTATGAACAACACTATCCTCATAAGTGTCCCTGACACCATAAGCCTCTCACTTATTCTAATCTTAATATACATTTAATCCATTCCAAGGTTCCTTCTTCCCAACTATAGAAGTCTCCTTACTTACCACTGACCATGCACTCTTCTTGGGTTGCAGAATCTCCCTCTGACTCTGCAAACTCTCACTCGAACTTGAATCCTGCTGAGTCTCAGGAACCTTCTTCTTCCCTTGATATATAGGCTTTCCCTTCAGCTTATATGTACCATTCTACCTAACTCAAATGACTTCTCTTGTGGATTTAAAGCCTCTAGGCTTAAGCATCACCTTTCCATCTTGGAATAATACGTCAAAACCCTTAGCCTTAATCGCTAAGATAGAAAACATGTTTTAATTAAGCTGTAGCTCCCATAGTATATCCTGGACTCATAACAACCCTCCTAACTCCATCCTGAATGGGACCATACCTAACCTTTTGATAGCCTTATAACTCTTATTGCTAACTTCCACATGCAATTTAGAATCCCATTTAGTTAGAGTCTCAAATACTTCCTATGATCCGATAATATGCTTTGACGCTCTAATATTAATGAACCATGCACCCTCATAAATGGCGCCCTCAAAGAAATTAGATACTAGAGAAAATTCTTTCTTCTACCTTCTTGTGAAGTCATCCTTCTCAACTGTAGATGTAGCAACCATTACCATCTCTTTCTTCTTCTCATTATCTCCTTTCTTTTGATGCAGACACTTAATCGCATAATGACCATTCTCGCCACATGTGAAACACTTCACCTTGCTCAAGTCCTTCTTAGCTTTTCCCTTCATCTTACTTATGAGAACCACATTCTCACCATAAAAAATCTTCTTATGAAAATCCTCATCCCACAATTCCTCTTGGATGAAGCCATCCCATAACCTATTCCAATTTGGAAACTTGTCTCGAGCAACTATTCCTTTGATAAATGGCTTCCATTCCTTAGATAAGCCCTTCAAAGAAGTCCTCACTAATTCAGATTTTGGAAGGTTATCACTAATGGAAATAATCTCATCACGAACTTGAGAAACCCTCGTGAGATACAAAGGCACATTCTTGCCATCCATCATCTTGGTGTTCTTGAGATTCTCTCTTAATAGCATCAACATGTTCTCGTTCTTATTATGGAACAAATCCTAAAGAGCCTTCCACATATCATGGGCAATGTTATTCCCATTAAGATGAGGTTTCAAGTGATCCTTTACTCCATCTAGGATGATTATCTTGGCCTTCACATCCAACTCTTCAAATACATCCAACTCCCTTGGATATGTTGGCTTATCAATCTCCTAGTTAGAAAACTCTCGTATCTTATTCACCAACAAGACTAGCTTTATTATTTATTTCCATGCACTGTAGTTTAGAGGTTGTTCTATCCTTTAGAGTTGGACTACAAAAGGTTAGATGACAAGGAGGTAGGGATGACTAAGACAAATTATATGACTGGACTAAGACAGGGACTAGACTAACTAGTTTGGTATACTTATATCCAGTGACCGTACTAAGAAAGCTACTGGGATAGACATCGAACTAACTAGAGAGGGTAATAAATAATAAGAGTATTGAAATAAAGTCTAGTATACTTCTATCTAGATTCTAGAGGTAGGAAAGAAAGACTAATACACTGACTAAGAAAGTCAAACATATAGGTACTTATACCTGACTGAAAGGAGGCATAAAAGGGAAGGTTGCGACACTTGGCATCACCTCCTCTATAGTAATATTTGTTGGAAAGATGCTTGTATAGGTGATGTTGACTCAACTTCATGGGTCATTTTCACTTTAGGAGTGCCTAACATTGTAGTTGAGTTGTCACTTTGTATATCTTATGGAAGCTTCATTGTAAAGTTTTTAGCGTTAGTATATTTTCAACCATAGACATTATCCCATGGATAATATAAGCTCCTATATTGGTCCTTTTATAGTGGTGGATAATCACACAATATGTCCCTCTATACAACCTGTCCAACCTGTCCTCATACCTCAAGCCAACAATAAGCTTTGACATGTTGGTAGTCCTTCAACACATCATCAACCAACTCCCTCTTGGGATGCTTGTTGTGCACACTTAGATTCAATTTCCTTTCGAAGTAGCTCTAATATCATGGTGAAATTCACTCACACCCCAGATTTGGTCTATGGCTAGACCTAGCACACAAACACACTAGTAGTGTTCAACCAAAACAACTTAGCATGGCAGAAATATAACAATAGTGAAATAGTCAAGTACAAAAGATATAGATGGCCCAAAACTTGTTTTATTATTCCTTAATAAACAATCATAGGGCTCTCGTACTAGGGATCATGACCCTTTATGAACCCGATACAAGAATAGTATACACCAGTAGACAACTAGGGCTCGAGGTCAACTCCTTTAGACCTTTAGTCTGCCCAATGAAATATAAGATAAATCACTCAATTTACTTTTTGGTTGAGTTCCTTTTCTTTCATCCCTTCTAGTCCCATTTTCCACAAAGAAGTTTCTCCATTAGTCCTCTATCCTAGAAATCCATTATCACCTTCTCTCATACAGAAATAACTCCTTTTATGCCATGTATGTGCAACTGCTTAGTGTAATATTCAGTCATTGTACTTTACCACCTTCAAAACTTTGTTGTTTGGTACTCCTTTATCAAACGGACTCCAACAATATGCTCAAAACGCTTCCAACACAAAACAACAACCTTATATACACTCTTCCACGGACTTCATTTTTTTCTACTCATTGCTTGAAGCCTTCTCATAGGTTTTAACTTTCCCATAGTGTGATCTACACCAACTTGAGGCCTTTTGGGCTTACTATACTCAGCTTGAGTCCCTCTTGGCCTTTATGTACTTGGCCTTCCTATACTTAGCCTGAGGCCCTCTTGGCCTACTCTGAGATAGATTGAGGTCTTGACCTCTTCCTCATGGATTATACCCTCCTTCCTAGACAAAACAGACTCAGCCAACTCCTGTTATAACTTGGCTTGCTTAGAAAACATATAATTGCTCACTTGACCTTCTTCTAGATATCTCCATGTCCTTAGATTTACTCCAACTTGGATCCTTTTTAAGTTCTGCGACTCGCTCTTGGCTTACTATTCACACAAGGATGAAACATTATGCTGGTGATTGACCTCTCATGGTCTCTCAAATATAAAAATATCTCTAATGTTGCCTTAGGAGCCCCTTTTGTCCATAAAATGTGTCCTCCACAACAATTATAATAAACAAATGATATATTTAGGTTCTACGCCCACGAATTTGGGTCCAAAACCCACAAGATTAGGTAATGTGCCCACAAATGTCCATTTTTGTGGGTTTTCTCCACACAAACCTAGTACCCAAGGCTTGTGGGAGTCCCTCCCAAGCTACACTATTTTCAACACTTTCCTTAGGGTTGTAGGTTATGAGTATCATCTACAGAAATATTTACTATATAGGTGCATGGTTTATGTACCTGAATGGATGTGGAAGAAGGAGCTTTACACCAGGTCAAGAAAAAAAAAGATATGGAAGAGAGTTCAAGCTAAATGCAATCATCAATAGATACAAATTACTTATGTCATATTAGACTTGGCTCCAACATTAACAACTTTCTTATGAAATCTTGGGGGTTATGGAACAATGAAAGTTGTTATTCACCTATATAGAAACACCTCATGAACTAGTTAAGGATCTATCCTATTCACTGGGTGGAGAGCATAGAAGTCGATTTGGATGGAGAAAAAATAAATTTGAAATTTTAAGTCATTAAGATAGTGAATGATAAGGATCCCCACCCATGTAGCTGGGTATATCTTAAGGTTTTGATAACAACACGATGCTAAACTTGAAGTAGCGCCATATTTCCAATGAAGTTGAAGGTAGATGCATCGTCTAGCTTTTGGACCAGACACAAAGAAAAATATTTGTGAACCTTGTAGAGGAAGATTTGGCTAGTAGCGTGATCGATCATTTATTGATCCAAAAATGGACTTGAATATATTTCATTATTTTAAATATGTAATAACAAGTTTGAAAAAATAAAATATCTAAAAAAACCCAAAGCAAGGGAAGGCAAAATAATCATTTTGATAGTTGACCTTTTAAGGCATATTTGTTAAAAAGATTGTCATTAGAGACAAAGGGCAAAGGATGATATATGGAAAAACATTTGTGGCTTTGGAAGAATATGCTTGGTGGTAGAAAAATGATGACTTTGAAAGAAGAAACGTACTTGCAGATCAGTACAAAGACGAATTGAGCATGTCCATGCATAAGAAAAAGGTTGTCCCTAAGCCATATTAATTTGCAAGAAATTGTTTGTGATTAAGAATGCATCAAATATTTGTTGAGAGTTCATAACTCACTTTTTGTAGCAATTTCCTAAGCACAATAAAATCCCTATTGAACATTGGTTTTCCCATTTGAGTTACCAAGGCAAATTTTGTGTATTGGTGTGTGATTGAATACTCAACACTTTGAGTGTTCTAGTTGTTGTTGTGGTTAGATTAAGGAAACAATGGAATCATTACTTGAATATCTATAATTTTTTTCCCTTGCCACTACTCTATTCAATCCTCTTTTGAATGAATACTATGTCGGTTATGTGTTGCAACCACATAACAATGCTACTTTGAGGCTCAACATTTGCATTCACCAACAAGAATGCCATTGTTTTCTATATGCTAGTTAATGAGTTGACGCATTAATTGTTTAATTATTTTGTCATTGTTATGCCTTAGGGGTTTAAAGGTTGAGAAAAAGTATGGTACACGCATACCCACATTTTATAAGAATTGTGCAAGCCTTGAGCATTCACTTATTATCTGTACACCCCATGCCTATGAAAATTGGTATACTACCCACAACATATTTCCCTCAAACCATTGATATGGTGGAATGAACCTTTGTGGGTTTTGATATTTACAGTTGCATCCCTCTCTTATTGGTTGCTATGCATCCTCTGTCCAAATCGTAAGGCATTTCCCTTCATTTTGTGCAAGATAACAACACCACGCTACATTGCATGCGTTTGATGGTAACATTGGATGCTTATACATTGCTTGACAAAGATAATTGAATGGATATAGGGACGATTGAATGATAATTGTAAAGGTACATTTAACTTCTAAAGTAAACTTCTACATTTGAAATTGATTACATTGACAATTAGCTTGGAATGTTGGGTTAATTTAATTACTTATGCATTGTAGCAATCATATGTAATGACTCATCCTACTATGATTATGAATGGGAAAATGTGTGATGTTGAGTTCAAATCTATAGAAACAAAGCATATTATCTTGTTGGTGAATTAGATTTTAACATCTTTAGTTTCTACTCAATAAACATATAAAAGACATAACATACCCTTTTATCCAAAATCTACATAGAAATTCTGATTTACAGCCATTTGAAATGTAAACCTATGTGTACACATTCTTAAGAAGTAATATACAAAGAAAAAGGTTTTATGTTTTGGTGTTGGTTGAACTATGCATGCATAGATGGACCAAGCCCTAGAACCATATTGGCACAAAGGTCGTATGCTTCTTGGTGATTAATAACATATACGTTTAAACTCATATTCATAATTGTTATTATATTACCAATTGATTTTTTTGTCATAGACTATAGAGAAACAAAATTTAATTTCTACAAAAGATTTGTGTTGATCAAACATGTGGGCTATAGGTCCCTTATTCATTGATTATTATACAATCCAAAATTAATATTTCAAGATAACCACATTAATCCCATAACAGATGGGGGGTTGAGTTTGCACAATGGTTGCTTCTTCAACAGAATTTGAGAAGAAGGAATGAACCATTGATAGTGTAGGGAATTTGAAAAATTGTCTCACCAATGTGTAATTGTAAGATCGATAAGATGAATAGATGTCAATCGAAGGAACCTTTAAATTTTTATGGTAAAGGAGATGTGATGGAGCTTGTTGAGATCATTATTGTGTGGACCTGGAGAAATATGTTTAAACATTATATGTGACATTAAATATCCTTCTATGAAGTGGAAAAAATGCATAGATTCTCTAGACACTTAGTCACATCGATTTTGCAATTGTGGTTCATGTTATTGAAGAGCAGGGGTTACAAGAATAGTTCATTGGTTGAAAAAGATAACAAAGAAGCACATTGTGGAGATGATGCCATTGTTTGGAAAGATTGATCCAATGTAGTGTATTGATACCTACAATGCAATGTTTTGGTAGGTTGGCTAAACAATGGGTTTGCTATGTTTGTGCATGCACTAGAACCTCTTCGAACAACTTGTTTTTTTCACAAAGAAAGATGACATTAGACTAAGGACTAAGGAAGTTTGTGGTATCAATTTTGTGCAACCTTTGATTTTTGAAAGGCTACCGCATAGATCACTAAGGTGATGTATAAGGTGAAGCATTTCCTTTTCAAATATGGTTAAGATTTTGAAGGCATTGGTCCATGTGAGGAGCATCAACATCGACAAATGGGGTAGAAGGAAAAATCAAGTTTGTAGGTTAAAAATGATGAAGCAGAATTCAATGACGAGTTACCTCATCTATGGTTCAATAAGATGGAAGGAGACTACATAGTCTAGGATACATGAGATCCAAGCACATCCAAGTATTAGTGTCATTCGTTAATGACTCAACATTTTAATATCGACCCAAAGGATGTGCCAAAGATGGCTATTATTATAAACTATTGGGATAAAGCTTCCATCACAAAAGTTGCAACTCTGTTTAGATAATAACAACACTTGTTTTCACATAATTTCATCAAGATGAAGGTGTAGTTGTGGAGCATGAGAGATGAAAATTGCATTGAAGCAAAGGAGAGGCCTTAGTGGAAATTGGGTCATAGTGCTCCAAATTTTCATTGGTCCACATATGAACTTACTACAAAAGAGGAGTGATGCACAATGACCACAAGTGTGCCAAGCGACGATAAGCCAAAATGACATGGATGCTTCAATTTGGTCCAAGCATACTAGTGCTACAAATTAGTCTAGGTTCATGACTACTCTTAGAACTGTACACCAAAGGGTCAATAACTCCAAAAATCTTTAATGCTTCTTTTTGGTTGAATCACATTATCACTCCCAACTTGTCTAGGCACATTGATGTTGCAAAAATCACAGTCATCGATGACACAAAAAAAAAAAAACATCGATGCTCCTCTTTGGTCCAAACATATTGATACTAGATCTAGATTGGTTTAAGCACATTGGTGCTCCATAACCAATGGGCACTAAAGGGGCGACAACAAAAAAAACCATCAATGTTCCACTTTGTTTTAGGCACACTAGTACTCTAGATTGGTCTAGGCACATTGATTCTCTTATATTAATGTCCATCAAAGAAAAACAAACCAAAGAGCATCAATATTCCAAATACAATGAAGCACCAAATGATAATTCTTCTCTTTTTTTTTTAACTTATTAAAGGAGGTAGTGAAGCTTACAATACGACTATTAAAATGAGTAAAAAGTTAGGGTTCATTTTCTTTTTACATTTTACATGATAGAAGAGGGAGAGGAGGTGCATCTATCAAAGGATGAAATAAAAATAGTGGCATAAATGCAGGGAAAGACAAAGAGCATTGTTGCGAGGTAATATTTATTTTTCCTTTTCATTATTCCATGTCTCCCCATTATTCATTTCATTTATGTTAATTTCCTTTTCTCACTATATAATTTCTTCATTGGTTTACTTATTCTTTTGGTTAGTATGAGGGTTTTACCTTTTCTTTTGTGGGTTACAGATGGATTTGTTTTAGAGTTTCACAACAATGAGTCTAACTAGAGATTGAGGGCAAGTTTGACCAAGAATTGAGTAATTCTTGCATAGGGTGGGTATATTTCCAAAAAGGTTTTCACCTCCCTCTAATTGCATATTAATGAGGTTTTTCTAAGCCATGTAGTATTTTTCCTCAACGTTTAGGGAGTACTAGTGCTCCCTTTTCGTTGGAGAGCATCGATGCCCCACTTTGGTTGGGGAACAATGGTGCTCCACATTGGTTATGATCATTAGTATGTCACTTTGGATGGGGAGCACTAGTGCTCCTAATATATCAAACCATTTGAAAAGTTACATGATCAGTCTTATAAGGAAGAGAAACCTAGGATTTCTTTCATTTCTTCATTTTACAAGAGAAAGTAGGAAGAGGAGACAATTTTACAAAAGGATTAAAGAAAAGTAGCCATGAATATGTGGAAAGACCAAGCGGATTACAACTAGGTAACCCTTCTTTCCCCTCTCCATTATTTCATGTTTTCCCATTATGTATTTTATTTCTATAATTTCCTAGTTCTCACTATGCTTTCTCATTTCTTTGTTGGTTTTGCTATTTTGGGGGCGGTTTGAGGGTTTTATCTCTATTTTCTAGGCTAACAGTGGATTTGTTTCAGGCCTTTACAACAATGAATATGGTTAGTAAACAAGGATTGAGTTTGGACAAGAAAAGGGTGCACTTTTCTGCATCATGCTTCATGTCATTTGCTTAAGGAACATAGTTGGTTAGAAAAAGGGAGAGGAAGCTATCAATCTTACGTTATTTACATTACTTATTTTTAGCTCATCAAAGGAGATTTAAGGCCTTTATTTAGAGGGTCATGTATTTTCTTTGAGTTACATGATGCTCTTCCATGGCTGTCTTAAAGCCTTAGGATTCCACTTAGTTAGGGCAACGTTAATTGTTCACTTTGGTTGGGGAGCACCAACATGCCATTTAGGTTTTAGAGTGCAAAAACTACTAGTGTCATTGTTTGGTTTAGGAGCATCGATTTTCCACTTTAAACATATTATCTCTAGTGGATAAGTGTTTGGAGATTTTTTATGATACATGTTCATGTAATATTGATTGGTTTTGTAATTATAAAAGACACACATTAACTGGATTAGAGTCGTTTAAAGACCATCTTGATTCTCGATAAACAATTTTACAACTCTTATTGTAAATTTTCATAATCTGTTTATTTCTAAATTTCATATACTTTTAAATATATATATTTTTTATATTTTATTTTAAATAATAATCACAATTATAATGTGCTGTTAAATAATATTCAAAAAAACTAAAAATAATAAAAACTAATATTTACCATATCAAAATTATGCTATCACTACATTTTAATCCTTATATATTTATTTCATTCAATCATTATGTATTTATTTCATTCAAATCTATTTTTAAAAAAAAACATTTTGAATAAACAATCTACCTACCATCAATTATACATAAAACTAAAATAATATTAGAAAAGAGTGCTACAGTGAAATTTATACAATGAAATTGGCTAATCAGTGTGAGAAAGGAGAAAATTAAAACGGCTGGTTGTGTAATATGATTTAAAAAACACAGGGAAATTAAAGGCTATTAATTGCAATAAAACAAATTAAAGTGAATAGGGAGATTAGAATAAAAATTATTAAATGCAATAAAGTAAAAGGTGAGTGGGCTGTAGAAAATTAAAGGAAGAAACCATTTGAAAAGAAAAATCCAAATTAAACAAGGAATCAAAGGCTAAAAATAAACAATAAATTGGAGAGAATAAAGATGAAAATAAAATAAGAAAAAGGTAAATAGACTTTTACAAAAGATAGGGAAATGAGTAAAATGGTGTAGGGTGGAATTCAAAGATTGGGTTGGTTGGTAATCATTTCTCTAAGTAAAATGGTTAAGATGTTTTTGGTAATTATCTCTTTAATTTAAATGGTTAAGATGATTTTATGTTTTAACTATTTCCAAAATGATAGAAGAAGGGTAGTAGGGTAATTAAGTAAGAATTTTGGTTGGGTTAAAGTAGATGGGATGTTTAGCATCATGGGAATGTTTCACAATAATAAACTTGTAAATGTAGTTGTGTAAAGTGTTTGTTATATGTTTTTTAAAGAGGATTTTCAAATATTTTCTAGTTTGGCTAATGCATGATTTGTCATAAGAACAAGGAATTTGGTAAGAACTTTGCTCGAGCATTGGGTCAAATTTGTCCTTGATGGTTCTAAATAAAATTTTAAGCGTTTTGATTTTCTTTTTGGCCAAAAGATTTGAAGTTTGGTTTGTGGTGCTTGGATTTAAGGAAAAGAAATGGGGGTAAGGAGTGGGGAAGAGGAAGAATAATTTAAAGGTTTAGGATTTTAAGTGAAGAAAATGACTTTATTGATTTGAGAGAAAGAGTAATCATTGGCCAAAAATGGCATTAAAATGTGGCCTTTTTCTTTATGGAGAAATTAGGGAGCAAATATTCAATAGGCTAGAGTAACCAAATATTTTATAGTGACAGATTTTTGGGTTGGGTGATATTGAGAATCGACATGAAGGTATCTTTCTATGCCAATCATTTTCTTGTAAACTTGGTGGAGAAGGGCACCATAAGATTGACAAGAAATGAGAATGTCTAAGAAGGGCAGAGAGTTTTCCTTTTGGATTCATATTAAAATGGATATGGGGTGAAATATTGTTAAGATGGTTAAATAAATGTGTCAAAGAGGGGTGGTCATGAAGCCAAACAACAAACACATCATCAAAAAATTGAAACCAATATCTAGGCTTAAGATGAAAGTTGTCTATGTCTAAATATTCAAAATGGCCCATAAAAAATTTGGTGACTATTGGTGATAGGGGAGACCCCATGGTTGTACTTTCAGTTTGTTTATAGCAAGTTCCTTTGAAGGCGAATAAAGTTGAAGTGAGGTAGATTTTGATGAGGTTAAGGGTGTCTAGGTCAAGCATTTTTAGGTAACGTTAAGGGTTTTCATAATTGAAATTTTGGTGAATAATGAGACAACATCGAAACTAAACATGATATCATTTTAATCAAGGTGAAGATTCCCAATTTTTGGAATAAAAATAATATTTAATAAAGGAGGGAGTTTGCCAATGAATTATTGAAGTTTATTATCAAGAAAGTGAGATAAGGCATAAGTGGGAGCTCATATAGTGTTCACTATAGGTATAAGAGAAACTTATCTTTTATGAATTTTAGGTTGCCCATAGATCCTAGGGGTTTGGGGTTTGTGAGGAATAAGATTCTTTTGAATGTTAGGGTCTAATGATGGAGATTTTGTAGCCTTGGTGACCAAGGTAGCTATGGAATTAATTGGGTGCTTGGAGAGAGGCCTGTATGAAGAAGATAAAATAACTTCTTTAAGTTTGTGTTCATAGTTAGAGGTATGCATGGTGACGAATAGATTGGAATTATTCTTTTAAAAGGTTTACTTTAGGAGGTTTGAAAGGTGGATAACTTTGCTACTCTTGTTGAATTTCTTTAGCTTCATGTGTTGAAAGATGATGTGTTATGCATTTGATAGAGAAAACATGTATCTTCCATAGGGTTGTGTTGGGGAACAAGGGAAAATTTGAAGACGTTTTCTAGAAGTTGGATGGAGGATGGCTCTAGATCCATCGAGGATAAATTTATAATAGTTGAAGGATAAGAAATGGAAGCTAGTGTGGCAGGGTTTTGAGGGGAAAGAGAGAATCATTGGTAGAATTGGATCATGGTTTCCATTTGAAGGATTATGGTTAAAAATAAAGGATTAATTAGGGTTTTCATTGGTGACAAGATACTAATCATAGTTATTATTAGAAATTAAAGGTAAAGTAGAGTTGTTATCCAAGAAGGAGATAAATTGGAGTTGTCAAGGGAAATTAATGGGAAATTTGAGTTATCACCATAATTGAAGGTGTATTTAGGTTATCATTAAAAGCTGAAGAATAAATAGAGTTCACAAGAGTATTATTGGGGATTATATGGGCACTTTCTGATTCAAATTGACTATGGAATGGGCCTGATGCAACCGATAGAATAGGAAATGTAAAATAGAAGTGGGTGGTTGGATAATTAATAAATTAGGTTGCAACTTGGATGAATGATTTAAGAAAGACATTGTTGTAATGGCTAGAATGACGGGGATGTAATATAGATTTGAAGAAGAAATCTATCTAGGAGTTGGAAAATGGGTAGATATTGGGTAGTGTTTAGAGACGGGGAATGTGTGGACACAAACAAAATCATAATGACTTAAATGTATGTGAGGATGCAGACAAGAAGTGAGGGGATGCAGGAAAATTCTTATAGTGTAAGGGCATGGAGGTGAATTGCAAGGACAAAGAAAGTGAAGATGTAAAGCTGGAATCTAAGGATGCTAATTGTGGTGAAGTTGGTGTGAAGCAATTTCTACGGGATGACTTATAATGGTAATGGGAGCTCAAAGAAGTTGTTCATGATATTGATTGGGAGGATGAGGAAATAGAAGAAATGATTTTGATAGTAGAGAAAACATGAAATGTAGAGATTTTGGGATGGGTTGATGAGAGCATGTAATATACAACTTAGAGACTAAATTATTGAATTTTTAATTTTTTTTAGAAGAGGTTAAATCAAAGAAGTTGGAAGTCATTCGTTAAATTGTAAGCTAAATATTAGAAAAATAATCAATGAGAAAAAGTTTAACATGAAGCATAAAAATGTTACACGACAAGAGGATGAGATTTGACCTAGTAAAACAAATTTAAGCTCACATATATCTTTGATAGCTCTAGTAAAATTTTGGTTAGTTAATTATTTATTAAGTAAAAAAATTAATAATAAATTAATAACTCATTTATTATTTGATATCATACAAGAACCTTACTTTACTCATCAATTTGAATCATAAAAAATTCAAAATTTTGTACACTACATTTGCATTCTAGATTTCTAGGTTATTCAACTTTTTATTATTTCTTGATATAATTTCTACAAGGTTTCTTTATACAATTTTGCAATCAATTTTAGGCCCGAATGTTAATTATTATGTTCTCTATTAATTAAAAAATAAGCAAACTCACTCATTTCCAGACAACTATGCATGATAACTCAACAATAAACTAACTTTGCTATTGGAAATAAATTCAACAACTAGAAATAAACTACCTATTTTACTATAGAAAATAATAACAACAAACAAACTTAAATTATTTATGCTATTGCATAAAATACTTACAACAAACCAAAATAAACTAACCATAAAAAATAAACTACAATAAATAAAATACTTACAACAAACCAAAATAAACTAACTATAAAAAATAAACTACAACAAATAGAAATAAATCACCTACATAAAATCTATTGAGTAATCAACATAACTTAGTCAATCTACTGCTTTCTTATAAATTCAAGTTTTTTAATCATTTCTCATATTTCAAATTAAATTTACCAAAAATTTTAATTCAGATGAAATATGTCGTAACTTCTACACATAAGTAAAATTGAAAACTCTTTTACTTAAAAAAAAACTAAACACAAGTTAATTACAATTATTAAAAAATAAAAAAGTGTAACTTGAAAACTAACACATAGATAAATCACCAAAGCGTAATCTTCTTCTTGTGTTTATACAAGAACTAATTAAATTTCCTCCAAAAATATAACTACCGAAACTAATTCTTAACTTTCTAAAGATAACAACTTACCACTTCCAAAAATAATTATTGCTTTAATTTCTTAACCTGTGAATTACATCCCATCCAAGTTGCTAAATGTGTTGGGATGACCGGTTAACTAAAACAATATTCATTATAATTGACATGGTAAAACAATCATCAATTCAAGTTTAATTAAAAATAAATAATTAAAATATATTTACATTGATGTTGCTACTAATGAGAAATCATGCAATACCATATTTTCCTTCTTTAATCACATGGCTAGAGAGAAACTAATAGAAGTTGATACCCATGACGAATGTAGTGCTTTGACTTGGAAAAACGAGGTGATATTTGGAGACAAAGGGTAAAGAGATAACACAATGTATGACTTAAAATGATAATTACACACTTCATCATACCTCCAAACTTATTTCCTTGCATGTCCTTTGTGTAATTTATGATAATTACATACTTAATCATACTTCTAAATTTGTTTCATTGCATGTCTTTTGTGCAATTTATCAGAATCTGATGAAATAATTTGTGCATGTTGATTTTCGTAGAAAGCTCGGTAATCATAAAGAACTAACTTAGTTGTTTTCTCTATGTAGAATTCTATTAACACTTCAATAATGTTTTCTCTTGTTCTTTGTTAGGAAGCACATATCCCCTATATAGAATCCACTAAATTGACATAAGTCTACTCTTATACAACGATGCATGTAAATTACGTAATGAATATGGTTCTCTCAACTTCAAAGTATCATCTGACTCTTCCTATTTTACTAGGTAGGTTATTAAAACTAATTGTTTTAAACTGTTGTCTGGAAATATCTCTTAGAGTTTCATTATGTACTCACTCCATGGTTTCCCTTATTCTAGGATAAGACTTTTCTTCTATGGTCCTTGAAAACATTGTGAATATAATCTTATTTAGGCGTAATCCATAGAGGAGCAACAAATTCCTTTGTTTTATACAGTTCCATCGCATAGGCCTCTTTTAATTGTTTTCCATAATTGATTGAAAAGATCCTACATTTATATCCCCAATGAATTGATTAGGTTTCCACATAGTACTCACATGCGTTAAATAGTTATGGAGATAAAACTCACAAACTAAGTTTCTTCTATCTTGTAGACTAGAAAAAAAAAGAACATAAATTTGTTCTTGTAGATCGTTGATCAATGGTTAAATTGGACATCAATCCCTCAATTTAGGATATTAGTCATTGTTCTTTAAGATAAAGAGTGTACACTAGTGAAGGTGGTCTAGGTTTCACTAATTTAGAGGCTAACTACCCCATGTGATCAACCTTTTGTTTTAGTTGTTTAATTTCTTCATCCTTGTTATAAACCATGCACCTTAAAAATGATAAGAAGCCAACTTCGAAGGGGAAATCTCCTTTTACAATTAATATAATGTATAAGACAATATTTGATGATCCTAAAACTAGCTATCCTTAATGTATATATGGGAGACAAAGGGAACGATTATAATGGTACAATGAAAGGTTATAATCAACATAACAATATAACAATATAGTTGTAATAACTCGATATCTAGGGCTTAATAAGGTGTTTTAGGGTTAGCATGGGGCCTATATAGGGCTTAACATGCCCCTCACCTTCAAATAACTATTGCCCTCAACACTTCACTGATTGTGGATGTTTTTGCATGAACAACTCACCTTCCCATGTTGCCTCTCCCATAAATAGGTTCTTCGATTTAATGAGGTACTCAGTAATTGCTTGATTTCTTAACTTCTTAATCCTTATTTCAATGATTGTTTTTATTTCTAGTGTAATTTTACCTTCTTCATTAATATTTGATAAAATAGTTTGGACTGGGATCTTGTCACCCATTACCTTATTTAAGCAAGAAACATCGAATATAGGATATACATGTAAAGATGGAGGCAATTCCAATTTGTAAGTCATATTTCCAATCCTTTGCAACACCTTATAGGGGAGATAATATCATGGTGCTAATGTATTGTCCTTGTTTTTTTGCTTGAGGACATTTATTTATATAGTTACCATTTCACAAATATTGAATCCCCACTTCAATTTCACTTTCATTGTGATGTTTTTTTTTTTACAGAAACGATTATGGGATTTGATTAGATTTTTGGCAAAAAGCCACAATTCAGATTACAGATAATGGAGTTGATTTCTGAGCGCCTCTCCAACAAGAGGATCAAAGCACATATGCTTGTAAATCACCTCTTCTTACATCTTACAATGGGATCTATTTCTGTTGTTTTCCCGAGCTTATGAATGCATACAAATTGCTTCAATAAAATGCGGTAAAACATGGAAGATTAAGGGATTGGATCCCATGAAGTTTCTTTGTCTCTGAGAATAGTCCCAGTAGGTAACTGGGCTGCCTTGTTTGCCTCAATGTCTGCCTCTTTGTTGTTTATTCTCAATACATGGAAGAATTTCAACTTCAAGGGCTTTGCCATGTCTTTGATCCTTGTAATCGTCCTTGTAAGATGCAAATCTGCTGGATTAGAGTTTGTCGCCATTATTTTGATGATGACCTGCAAATCGCTAAAGACATTTGCTTCCTTGTGTCCCAACTCTTTGAGTAGTTTGATCCCTTGAAGAAGGGCCACCACTTCAGCTGCATGTTAGAGGAGTGACCCAATCCCCAAGCATATCTGTGAGTAGGAGTTTCTTTTATTATGAGCCCTCCTGTGCCAGCAATTCCTGGGTTTCCCTTGGCTGTCCCATCAAAGAAGAGAGAAGGAAGTGTTTTCTTGGAAATCCAGGACTGGAATTCTTCTTATTTTTTCTAATTTTCCATTCTTTGAGAGAGATGGGGATGGAGGTTGATTTTTGGCATTGGAGATTGAGTGCAACACCCCACTCAATATCTTGCTGGCATAGATTTGTATCATCCATTTTGTCTCTCAGACATTCATTTAACTGACATTTTACTGTGTTTGCAACAAGTCTGAAATCCTGCTCTTTATTTCTAAATATCCTTCTACTCCTCTATAACCAAATTTGCCAACTGATGAGTTTAGGAAGAGTAGTCCAAGCTGCTATGATTATTTTGTTTTTTGGATTTGGACCTGGGTATCTGGCTAGCCATCCAGCAAACAAATTCAGGATGGACCAGGGGAAGATGAAGTTAAGATTCCAAGTTTCAAGAAGCTCTTTCCAGATAAGCCCTGCAAATTTGCACTCTAGCATGAGATGAAGGGTGGTTTCCGGCTTTTCTTTGCATAACATGCATCTTGAAGGACCGAGAAATCCCCTCTTCTGCAACCTATCATCTGTAGGAATTTTTTTTTTAATTTATTTATTTATTTATTTTAT